>JAOPTO010000211.1:11808-143851 GCA_033822845.1 Tetrapedia diversipes | reverse complement strand
TATAATGTAATTGAATCGCCTTTAAACTGTACAACTTTTCCTCAAATATACGTATAATACATCTTTCAATGTTCGCTTCTTTTGTCATTGTTCATTTTCTGGGAAAAATTTATAGTCTGCTTTACCTACCACGACCGGTCAAATGACCGATTTTTAAATTTCAGTTAGAATTTCCTATATATAATGTAATTGAATCGCCTTTAAACTGTACAACTTTTCCTCAAATATACGTATAATACATTTTTCAATGTTCACTTCTTTTTTCATTGTTTACTTTCTGAGTAAAGTTTGTAGTCTGTCTTACGTGGGAATGCCGCGGTAGGAATAGATATACGTGAAGTGTCGGTAGGAATAGTGTTAAATAAATATGACTGCGTGTACCATCGGTGGTACATGATAAATTTGATCGTTAGGCCACGTGTACCATCGGTGGTTCACGTGGCACGGAACGTGTTAACGTTGAAATGTGTGGCCACGGAAAAAGTCATAAGGTGAAGAAAACAAAAATTGGCAAACGCATATTTCAGTCAGACGCATATATGCGCCCATAGCACTCAAAAGGTTAACACTAGAACTACCAGAGCAGTCAAAATGACGAATTGATGATTATTCATAGCAACCTTATAAATTCACTTTACCAGGCTTCCAAAATTTGCTATAATTTTCTGCAGAAGATACAAATAAAGATTTGTTTTCTGTGTATTCGATATTTTTTCATGTAATTCTCAATTTGATCTGTTCCATGCAAATAAGTACAGTGTAATCGTCGGTAGTTCTAGTGTTAAATAATCATAGAGTATATATTTAAGCGTAAAATAGAGAAAAAAATTTCGTTGAGAAAAACAAAGTAGTTTTTGATTTATTAAATAACAAATAAATTTATACTTCATGAAAACACGTGAAATTGTAATTATGTATTTCATAACCTTCAAAGAATATGTAAATTTAATAATTCACAACTTTAAAAACATGCGTAAAATGATAAGAATAATAGAAGTAAATATTTATAAGTGTTTACGATTTAAAGATCACAGCGTACATACTTTAAATATATGTATGTACATATACAATATGTATTCAGCAATTCGTTGCGCCAAACTGCTAACTTACATACTGCTAACTTACTTATAATAAATATACCTACAACAGCTACCGGTATTGGTTCACAAGATCGATCTCTTTCCCTCCTGCACATTCTGTTAATGATTTGTGACGTATGAAAACTGGATGACAAACCAGATCTGATAATAACCGATTCATTTTGAAGGAAAGGTACAATCTTTGCACGTAACATAATATAAAAATTTTAAATGACGATAAACATGTATTTCATTGACACTGAATTTGACAGATAATTTTAAGCAATGCAAAATCTTTCCATTTTACCAATTTTCGTTATTCGTCTGTTTTGTTCAATCGAAGGTATTGGAAACGTACCGTTTCATAACAGAGACATCTGATTTTGTGGTTTTGAACTTTAACTTCTAAACGTTCACGGTAGGGAGCAGATACATTTAGAATACATAATGACTAAATTTTACTGAACGAAATGTTATTAAGATACCTTTAAGTAATCCGATAGGATTTAATGAACGGATACAAAAAAAAAAAAATACAATTTTATCTTTGAGAAAGATGTTGAACCAATTACCATAAATGTATATACATAATAATAATGATTAGACGTTACCTGGTGTTACAATAAGCTTTACAGTCTGTCCACCGGTTGATTCGATGATTAAAAAGGAAAATTAAAATAGAAGTTGTATTGTAGTTGTAGTAACACTTGCTGTATTCGTGAACTAGATTCATATCGATTTGATGGTTAAAAGTGAAAATTAAACCAAATGTCTAACACTCCCGCTAACGAAACGTCATTCAAAAATAGAACTCACATTGATTTGACGACTTCAAAAAAATAAGTAACAACCGAAACCAAACACTCTCAACTATTAAGAACATCAAACTGATTAAATGACGCGAAACTATGTAACTACACATCGTTCAAATCACATTAAAATGTTATAACTCGCGGATACACGACTGCGCGCAAATTACGTTTAACCGACCTCGAAACGACCTCGTGCGGCAATAATCAACAACATAACATACGAATACGTGAGCAACCTTACCATTTAAGTGTCACTGAGATTATCAACAGAATATTACAGAAGATAATAGTACGTACCGCAGTTAGTAAAAGATATCAATTCCACAGCGGATTATACGCGTAAATTTAAAAATCATAAAAATTTGGAAATAATTAACTACTTTAGCTTCAAACTGTACTAACTTAGTACTCATTTCTTTTACAATAAAAAAACTCATTTCTGCGGAAATTCTTCTACAATTTAGAGTGTTTGTGTTTATTTAAACCCATACTAGTCTCTCTCATCGATTTTGTTAAGATATTCATTATAATAAGAAAAATAACCGCCCAGTTAGTACAGCCAGTCCACCGCTAAATGGCGCTAGAATGTCCGAATTAGTAGTTATTCGTGGTAAACACTTTTAATCGGCAAACAAGGCGAAAAATTTGAATAAAATTATATGGAGATTGATTGCGAGGTCCTTTGCTTTAATTTAAGATGCTAGAAAATCATAAATATTGCTTAGAAGCTGAGAAATTTAAATATATCTTCCACATTATTCGTATACGGGCGATTAGTACTACCTTTTCACCGCTAGGTGGTTATAGTGTTTCTACGTCTGTAGGCGTACGATCTCACACCAACACCTTCATAAAAGAAATAAAACAAGACCTGGCCCACCTCTGGGATAAACATGCAGAATGTAAAATTTCTTTCATCTGGATCCCTGCCCACAGCGGTATCACTGGTAACGAAATAGCTGATCTGCAAGCAAAAGAAGCCACAGAAGATCCCCGAAACCTGTACTCCAACATCCATTATGCTGACTCGGTGGAAACCCTCAGGAAGGAAATGTGGGCCTCCTCCGAAAAGACGTGGTTAAAGAACTCCCTCCAGAAAGGGGTGAGTTACTTCAACAACTTCTACCTATCCAGCAAAGAGCCTTGGTTCTTCAATCGCAACTTGCCTCGGAGCATCACCTCCTGGGTCTGCCGATATCGCTCGGGACACTACAATCTAGCAGCGTCTCTCTTCAAAATTGGACTCGTACCCAGCAGCGAATGCTGGTGCGGCTACTCTACACAGGACCTCAATCACATTCTTGGGAATGCCCGAGGTATAATTTCCAACGACGGACACTAGAGAAGAACCTTCTACAACGTGGGTGGCACCATCCACACAGCATCGAAAAATACATAGCCAACATAAATATAACAGCCATTAAGATAATTTCCGGATACCTACGCCATTGCAACCTACACATATAGGACCCCGTCAGTGATACTACTTAGAACAAATGAAGGCAACAAGAGACTACACCACCCAAATAAAATAGCAAGACACCAAGAAATATAGACATAGTCCATACTTATTCACTGAATCCAAAATCACAAGCATCAAAGAACTACCTTGTACCCTGTATAATTGTATAGTATTGTATCTAACCGCTAATGGGCAAAACAGCTCAAAGCGTAGTGTTAAATAATAAAAAAAAAAAAGCTGTACGCTCTATAACGATGGTAACAAATTCATTTGAATTTCACAAGAGTTCCATCGCGTGGATAAGATGGGTCCCAAGTTTCGACACGCGCGCTCCACCGCTCGTCCTTCACCGCGACAATTCAGGCAGCCATGTTTGGCCTGACTTTTTCCGAGGTTCCGAATAGTGCAAAGGGTTAAAGCGGACGTAGCCAGGCTTGTCGTATAAAAGGAGAATGAGGCAACAAATCACAAGTTGCATTCGTTTTTGTCATATCTGTATTTGTACAATATCCGTTTATACATCTGTCTTATTATAGGAATAGGCCAGCTGAGGTTACGGTTGGGGTACACAAATCCACAAAGTTCCTCGTGCGGAGGAATGGGCGAAAAATTTCGAAAGACTCGCGTCACGCGCTTTTACTCGCGCCCGTTACATACTACAAAAAATCAGTCGTCTTCGGATTTCATTGTAACGTACAATAATAACACACCCTCCGTCGAAATACGCGGCTTCACATGACAATTTTACACGACACACGCAAAGTTCTCTTCCGTTCGATTCGCGTTTCGGATTCGCTCTCGAACCAAATCACGATCACTGAAATTCTTCTCTTTTCTTCGTCTCCGTTTCATTTTACCTTTCCTCCCGTTTCGCACCTTAAGTGCCTAGAACAGCGATTTCCAACCGCGTGCGTGTCGTTCGTTTGTCGCGGAAACGTTAAAAATTTCGCTCCCGCCGTTTCTTCGTCGAGTCGAAAAGCGTTTTCTTCCCTATTTTTTCCAATCGTGCCTCTGACAAAGGGGGAAACGATCACGTTTAACGAGGAATCAGTGTGTACTTTGGTTAATTGTGTACCGGGGCTGTGATAAACTCTGTGGTTACAATTTGCTTGCTTCGTTAACATTGATAAAATTAGTGACGTTCAACTTGCTCGTTTGGAGGAACCGTTTATACGTTTACACCTCTCTCTAGCCCTCCGTCTCTGATAAACTCTGGAAACGTACAGGTAGATCTCGATTAATGCGAGTTCAAGTAGCACGACGATCCGTTATAATCGGATAATTAGATCGCGTTTAACCCGTTGACATACGGTGACGAGTTGGGATCGTCATTCGTTTCATGCGCCATTGCGTAGACTTTGACGAGTCTGACTCGTCAACAACTGCTTTCAGCGAACACCGTGCAATATATTATTAGCACTATTCCTACCACAACCGGTCAAACGACCGTTTTTAAAATTTCGATTACACTTTCATAGATGCAACGTAATTGAATCGCCTTTAAACTTTATACTTTTTCTCAAATATATGTATAATACATTTTTCAATATTCACTTCTTTTTTCATTGTTCATTTTTTTTGAGAAAAATTGTTGTCTGTCTTACGTGGAAATGTCGCGGTGGGAATAGGTATATGTTAGCGACACCGCATTTTGGGTGGTCGCTGAAAAAGGGCCTAGACCGTAATTTAGGCGAGTGACCGATTTATGACTGGGTATCTGGTGTGCCTGGCGAGAGAACTTGTTGGAAAGTATGAATGCAACCCCGAGGCACCCCTTGACGGCGGACGTCTCGAAGACGTGCAGCCATCAGGCGCCAAGGGTGGTATTGTTTATATTAGTCGCGGGAAAGCCTAAACATTTGCGAGCAACCCGACGTTGCGTCGCCAAAAAGAAAGGACCTTTGTCCTGTAGGATCTGGCCACGGAGTGGGGAAGGCTATGCAGCCTTCGGGAAAGAGGACTGTGATGAACCACACGGCACTTACCCCAGAACCGTCATCAGGCATAGTCCAACCTTTCTTTTATCATCTTTTTAAACTTTTTCAAAATCTAACATATACGTGAAGTGTCGGTAGGAATAGTGTTAGATTATCCAATTATTTCACTCGTGCGTCGATTCTGTTTTGTTTAGGATATTCAAGATGTCCCCCTCCCTCCACCGTTTCAAAAAGAATTTCAAAATAAAATGTTCTGTTTCCTAGCTTGCGCACAACTGTTCGGTTGAGTCAAATTAACCCTTTGAGTGTTAAATACTGCATGATCCACGCGAGTAATTTTCGTCAGAGACGTATGTACGCGTCCATACTTCACGCAAGTAACTTTCGTCAAACGCATACACGCGCCCATAGCAGTCAAAGGGTTAAATACTATTTTTTGGACGCATGAAATTCAATTTTATTTGTATGCCAAAGGGTTAATGCGTGAACGATGCAATAACGGTATCGAAGAGCAAGAAACGCAACGGTTCGTATTCGAAAAAATTTGAATATACCTATCGAGTTTTAAGGCACAAGCCTTAAAACGAAAAACGACGATGGATGTGCGCCATTTAATCGAGATTTCGATGAAGCATCCAATGTCTATTAACCCTTTGCACTCAAGAGGTAATCGTCAGTCATCTAATGATATAAACTTCAAAAATTTTCAAATTCAGAATATTTACCAAGATTCGCCTATACCGAACGTCGTTTAGTTTAGTTAAGCAGTATCTGAAATTTACATATATGTTTGTATAATTGCTGAATCTGACTAATGAAGAAACTAATTAAAATCAGAAGATTTTGCGAAGCTATCACTTGGTGACTAACAGTCATCTCTCAAGCGCAAAGGGTTAATCGACGCATGTTCAAAGATTCGAAGAAAAAAATAAGAGAGTACACTCTACGCTGTATAAGTATTTTAACACTAGAACTACCACAGCAGTCAAAATGACTGGTTGATGATTACTTATAGCAACCTTATAAATTCACTGTGGTAAAGCTTCCAAAATTTCCTATGATTTTCCGTAGAAGGTATAAATAAAGATTTATTTCTTATGTATTCCGTATTTTTTCATGTAATTTCCAATGTGATCTCTTCCGTGCAAATAAGTACGCTTTGATTGTCGGTAGTTCTAGTGTTAAAATACAATAACTTGGTAAACCTGTGGAGATGTGTGTTTCAGAATTTTTATCGCCAATTTCCGTCAAATTCGAAACGATTACCGCATCCGAAGTATCCGATTATTGCGAAACGTTTCGCAGTAATCGAGACCTGTTCGCCTGTACCTTTGATCTGCAACATCGATAAAACTATGCACGTCTAAAACCTCGGGCAACGAAAGGAATCGCGAGCGATTCCATCGTTCAAACTGCGCTGTCTTCTCTTCCATAAAATTATAATATTATACATATACTTTCATCTGTGTAACGTTCGATAGAGTGATTATTGACCGGACCAATGCATACTTTCTTAATGAATTACGCTCGTGTGTAACGTTGGCAAATCGGAGCTCTCATCGTGTCCTCTCGACTAACAAACAGGAACGGACGATTTCTAGAGGGGGGAAAAAGGTTGAAAACACACTGTCCCAGAAGGTAGCACCGTCGCGTGAATACGTTTCAGCGAAGGACAACGGTTGGTGCAATTAGATTGTTTGCAATTTTAGAGAACGTGAGACAGCTTTCCGCGGGATCATCGACACTTCAACGCTTCAGTCGTCGTTAGAACGGACGAAAGTCTGTCACCGTTAAACTGTAGAAAAGTTAAGTCTCTACGGGGTTGTGTACAATAGTAACTCGATAGCGAACGCTTCTTCGCCTCGATTACGAGGTTAAAGTTACCCCGATTCACTTTCTGGAACTGCTTCGATCGAACGATTTATACAGTGGCTCGCAAAATTGATCCAATAATTTCTTCCGTTAGGATACATTTTATGTAATCCTGTTGTATTCCTCGCTTACTCTTCCTATTTGTGTTACTTGGATCTTAGTTACCTAGTGTTCAAAATATGATGTTTTAGGAACAGTATAGAAATTATGTAGTTAATATCGTTTATTACTGTAGGAATACGATCGAGTGGATGCGAGTTTAGGGAAATGGGAAGAGTGCTTGAGTCGAACGATAGCCGTGTGAACGTGGAATGTTTCGACTTGAGTGTTTCTAAGGCGCGAAAAATGATCACTCGAGAAAACGTCACGACTGAGGAATTTTGGGTGAACGTAACCGAATGCATCGAATGAGAAAGGTTTAGAAATTGAAAGAAAGGAAATGAGTGTTTGGAAGAATATGTGATGGGGAAAATGCAAACGCGTGGCAGAAAGAGTAGAATGTTTCGACTCGAGTATTTCTAAGCCGTGAAAGATGTACACTTGAGAAAACGTCGCGAGTGAGGAATTTTGGGTGAACGTAACCGAATGCATCGAATGAGAAAGGTTTAGAAATAGAAAAGAAGGAAATGAGTAGTTGGAAGAATATATGACGGGAAAAATGCGAACGCGTGGCAGAAAGAGTAGAATGTTTCGACTCGAGTATTTCTAAGCCGTGAAAGATGTACACTTGAGAAAACGTCGCGAGTGAGGAATTTTGGGTGAACGTAACCGAATGCATCGAATGAGAAAGGTTTAGAAATAGAAAAGAAGGAAATGAGTAGTTGGAAGAATATATGACGGGAAAAATGCGAATTTGGAGCAGAAAGAGTGTGATTCTGAAGGAAGTAAGAACGTCATAGTTGCTAAGTTGTAAAGTTGTTTAAGTTGTTACTATTAAAGTGTTTTAAATATATATTATCATATTCTAAGCACTTCATTTTATTTTATTCATACCTGAGCCCTATCATCTCACTCTATCAAATAAAGTAAAAGTAGAAATTTCCTCTGTATTTGGGCAATTTTTGACCGAATGCATTGAGTGAGAATAGAAATCGGTTTAGAAATTGAAAGGAAAAGTTTAGAAATTGATTAGGTTTAGAAATAGAAAGAAAGGAAATGAGCAGTTGGAAGAATATATGTCGGGGAAAATGCTAGAGCGTGGCAGAAAGAGTTTGACTGTGAAGGCAGAAAGAATTTGACTGTAAAGGCAGAAAGAGTGTGATTTTAAAGTCGTAGTTGCTAAGTTATAAAGTGATTTAAGTTGTTGTCATTAAACTAGTTTAAATATATATATATATTAATATAATAATATTATCTAAGAACTTCAATTTATATAGTTTACACCTGAACCCTACTATCACTCTAAATAAATAAAAACAGAAATTTCCTACAGATGTTTTAGGAACGCTATAGAAATTGTGTAGTTAATATTGTTTACAAGAAAATTAATGTAATGCCTATTGATATGGATTCAAGAAGAACAGTAGAGTTAATCTGGATACAGCTGCCCATTATAAATTACAATAATTAATGACAGATACTAAATTTGTCGGAAAAATGATCAGAGATTAAAATTGTATTTTCGTTTGATAAAAGAATGTAACTTCGCAGTTCGATCAATTTCGTGAGTCACTGTACGAAATAAAACTGTTCTCCACGAGATTATATTACGAAACAAGCTGTACTCTATTTCATTTAGACTTATCGTTTCACACTTTCGTTAAAGAACTAGTGATCCAGAAATGAAACGATGGCAATTCCCCGAAAGCCTGTTTCCTCCCTTAGTAGACGCGATGCAAACACACTGAGCGTCCGCTATCGAGACACTACTGTTACTTTGTTATGGTGAACGAGAAGAAAGAGATGAAGTTCTCCCGTTTTGCATTCTTACTCGGTTATCGTCCCCTCTCCTCGATATGACTTCGTCAGGTAGACTAATCGATCGAAGCTCGAGGAGTCGATTAACCGTTTCAGAGCGTTGTCGAGGTAGAAGCGACTTCCGGTCTATATTTGTACGCGTGTACCGAATTTCGAAACAATCTCGCGCAAAATGTTTTGTGCGCACCAAAGAGGGACGCGAAAAGAAAAATTTCGAATTCAATTGTTCTGGCGAAGAGAAGCCGCAAACGAAACGGAAGTTCGTCAAAGAACCGGAAGGCGCTTCCGTACGAGCTTCTACTTACTTCTTTACTTACTTACACACGTACTATCGCCACATACAGAAATAAATCGAGCATAGTCGATCTGTGTAATCGCTAATTATTAATCATTTACTCGATATTAACCCGTAAGTCTACCGCACGCCGTGATTCTAATCCACATGTGCGACAATCAACACTTAACACGTAAGGACATCACATGAAATTCTTGTATAGAACGATACACCATCTAATGTTACGCTTAAAAACTACCTCTTAAAGATGCCTCACCCAGCGTCCTCTCTACCACAAGCCTCGTGATCCAACGTTATGCACGTTTGAAGAAATGAACACTTGAAGAAAATCGCGACCAAGCGGAAGCGAAGATTCCGTCGAAATGTTCCGTGTTTCCGCGAGCAACAGTTTTTCTGGCGACAATCTCGATTTCTCGACTTGGTTGCTCGTCGGGTGTGCATTAAAAAAGCGTTCTCGCTTCTTTGGAGACGGTTAACGAGCCGCTGAGATATCAATTTAGAGTAACGATGGACTTGGGGTTGTAGCACGAAACACGTTTCAGAAATAGAGGCTTGAAATTTTTAATGATTTTGATCCTCGCACAGTTCACACGATATGCCTGTAGAATGTTTTGAAGGCAATAAATTAAGGTAGCTTGATGTGTAGCAAAAAATTGTTGGAGTTTAAACATTCAGTAAATTACGTTAACCCCCTTCAGGTACTTCATTGTTTAAGTAACGAAAAATCTAGATCGCTCCTCTTTCTAATTATAATTAGAAAGATTTTTCAAGAGGTTAGAGACAACTGGTATCATAGAACCGTGCAAGAATCGAAGAGATTTTGGTAGAAGCTGAAGTTTCACAATTTTAGACGCACAGGTGTGCACATATACTTGACGTTTCTAGGTCTCGGATGATTATCATCAGTAGTCATCCTTTGGCATCAATGTGTTTCCGACCCATAAACACCAACTCTTAATTTCACTTCACATTTAAAGCATTAATCGTATTACATTTTTCTTTCCCCGCGATTCTGTACATTTTACATAGATAGAGTCGTTCCTGGCAAGAGTGCGAAATGTGTTCGTTATATGTAAAATTTTAACTAACAAGAATAATATTAAAAAAAAGCTTTTTCGATATTTATTAACCTTTTAGACGAACAGAATTCAATCAAATTAATTTTATATGTAATCACTTTTCTATAGATTTCATTACATTCAATACTATTAATTATTCTTGTTATGTTATGGTTTTTTTTAAATATTCATGTTAAATAAAATCAATCTATTTTTTACGATCTTCGTTTCAATTTATGAAAATGATCATTTAAAAATGTTTCTTCCTCGCGGTAACTAATTAGAGCTACAACTGTATGAAGGTAAATACTGCATAGATGAAAATTAAGAAAGGTAATTTTATATTAATAAGGGTGACTACATTAGTTTTGCACTTGGGCACCTGGAAGTAAGCCAGGAACGGCTCTGTACATAAGTACTTAGCATGCCGACCGATCATAATCGGTTATTCCTATAGATCGTTCGTTAATCTATGACGACAGCTTTGTGATCGACCATATCAATTATTTTGCAATAAATTATTCGTTTCACTAGGTTCAACAACTCGTCGAAAATATCTAGGTACTTCACGTTTGCTTGCCTTTCTCTTCCTCGATTTAGGCCGTAATTGAGCAGTATCTGTACAACTTGTATGAAACTGTGTGCGGTTGCCAAAGGAACGTGGTGAACGAGAATAGTTTCCGTTGTCTTGCGTGAATTATTGTGTAGTTGAACCGATAGAGAACAAACGAAAGCAGAGAATCGCGATCCTTTTGCTAACCCTTTCAATTAGAAACGTGTCTATCTAAGATCATCTAACGCGTTAGGATTAGAAAAGAATTGAAAAAATCTTGATCTCACAAGATCGTTCTCCTTCATGACAATAGACATTCCTACCTTCTTTTTAATAGCGTAATTTAGTGTATAAATTACGTATCTATGACTTTTCTCTATATATTAAGGATAACAGTATGTTTTATCGTATAAAGTATTACGCGAGAAGAGATTCGTAAATAGAGAAACGCACGAGCACAGCGACAGGCTATAGATGTGTTCTAACGTTCAACCGTGTCTATTGTACAGAGTTGGAACAAAGTAATTTAGCTGTACATTTCTGTGAATTTCACCTTTAAGCTTTTCGTGGCACACGCTGACAAAGTAGTAGGATTCCAGTATTTACGGAAGGTACTACGATCTATGATCTACAGCAAATGGAAAACTGCAAATATAGGAGTCCAATGCTTGTTTTGTTGCCTATGATCGGATTAGTAGATTGAACCTCAGATGCAATGGTGCTCGGTTTAATAGCAATATCTTTACTGACTTTGGAGCGACTTTGGTGACTTTCGAGGATTCGAATAATTGAAAGAGAAACTGTAAATGCGAGGGAGATACCGATATCCGGCACGAAAAAAAGGGTTAATTTCATTTATCTTTGATACTGCATGTTCGAAGCTCAGCGACTGCATATTTTGGGTGGTCGCTGGAAGTGCCTAGATCGTAATTTAGGCTATTGTACGATTTATGGCTGGGCACTAGACGTGTCTCAGGTTGAAAGTACGTTAGAAAGTATAAATGCAACCTCAAGGCGCCACTTGATGGCTAGTGTCCTAAAGACACGCAGCCATTGGGCGTTGAGGGATGTATTTTTTATAGTATGCGTGGGAAAGTCTAGGAATGGCAAGCAACCTGACATTGCATCGCCTAAAAGATAGGACCTTTGTCCTGAGGGATCTGTCCACGGAGTGGGGAAGGCTATGTAGCCTTCCAAAAAGAGGACTGGGATTGACCACACAACACTTACCCCAGAACCGCAAACAGGAAAATACGAACCTTTCTTTTCTTTCAACGCAACTCTAACATGTACAATTTATGGCTGGGCACTTGGCGTGTCTCAGGTTGAAAGTACGTTAGAAAGTATAAATGCAACCTCAAAGCGCCACTTGATGGCTAGTGTTCTAAGGACACGCAGCCATTGGACGTAGAGGGATGTATTTTTTATAGTATGCGTGGGAAAGTCTAGGAATGGCAAGCAACTCAACGTTACGTCGCCTAAAAGATAGGACCTTTGTCCTGAGGGATCTGTCCACGGAGTGGGGAAGGCTATGTAGCCTTCCAAAAAGAGAATTGTGATTGACCACACAACACTCACCCCAGAACCTTGAACTGGTAAAAGTTTCTCTTGTTTTTAGCTGACTCTAACACGTTGAAGTACATAATATGTTAAAGTGTGCGCGACACGAAGAGTTTATTGAACTACAACCGATCGAACTCGTATTCCTTTCAAGTTATACGCTTTCTTCCAACTCTGCACAGCACAGTATTCGTTTAGCGTTCATACATGCTAACGGGGAATAAAATAATGTTTGATAGTCGTTAGCCGTATCGATCACAGCGACGTCAGGTCGATTATTTAAAATGTCAACCTACGCTCAGCACAGTGCATGCGCGACGTTTGATCGTTCGCGTGAGCATTGGCGTGGCTCGATGAGATTGTCTTTGGAAGTTAGGACGACTTAGAATGAGTACATACAACATCGATATGTACGGGAAGAGGCTGTTGCTTGCATTATAATCTCTAATTTTTTAACCGTATCTCGTCCCTTGGAACGTACGATCGTGGCTCGACGAAAACAAGCCTCTCAATCAGAACTGCACAACCTGGCGGCCCAGTAATTACGCTTGGCTATTACTTTTATTCCACCTATCTTCATTCGTAGTTCATGGTTAGACGCGAAGACTTTCGGAAACGGTCGAATCATCGGCCACGTTTCCTCAATCTCGAGACGCAGCATCTTGATTAGTTTCAAGCGTCAGATAATGAACAACGAATTTATACGCGTATGTGTGAGTGGAGTAGTGTCCGCTTAAACGTCCACAACGTTATTTCCACCATTTTCTAGAATTCTTTGCTCGAGGTGAGCCTGGGTGTTATCTACAATATAACTCGAGCGAGAATTAGACGCTGTATGGCGCACGATGTTTCACTGTTGCTTGTACACGCCTGGCAGCGTGAACCATGAACGATTAATTCCGAGAAAATACATCTCTGGATAAATGTCTACACTCGGTGCTGTGGGCATTCAAGCGGACATCACCATCAGCGTTAGTGGCGGAGATGTCGGATATATCGCAAGCGTTATTACTTCAACTACTGCCTGAGTTTACGCAGCTCTGCTCTAAATGCTACTTTTTACAAGGTTTAAAGTCCATTTCGAGGCCGCTTCGTGCCGTTTTCTATACGCGATCGATGATTCCAATGATTTATACCGTACGATATCGCAGGTACATACATGCATACAGTTGTATCGATGATGATTTTACGTTTACACAACCTCTACGATTATTTTACACGTGCCTCGTTAAGTTATAGTTACGTATGTGAATATCAGCTAAGAGATTCATAGCATACATAACTGAATCAATGATTTCGATTGTCAATTTTGATACGGCATATGTACGCATATTTCTATCCTCGTATCTATGTGTATATGTATATATGTATATATATATAGATTTCTTTTATATTTAAATACCTATATTTATATGTGTATATATTTATGTATAGTATTTTGCGCAGGCGATTAGAGTAGTCACAAAGTTAGGCAGATTTGATTCGTACTCGAAACATTGATAGATTGATCTCGCGTTGTAGAAAAAAGTGTTAACGAGAAAAGTGATCTTTTCGTGGTATTGTTGGTATCCCATTCTGTATTCTTGCGAACACCTTAAAATAAACACCTTGACTTTCTCTACACCATCCACAGTATTGTGCAACAATCGTAAGTCACTTATGTGTGTCACCAATTTTATAGAAGCCAATGAACATACATTGCGACTTTAATAGTATTTTTTAAATATAGCTTCTCAAATAATTGCCATTATTGTATTCGTTACGCATAATTTTGCCTGATTTACGATTTTCTAAAAATTTCACAGCAAACGAAACTCTGACTTAAGTATGAAACGTCTATAAGGTCATTTAGAGTCAAAAACGCAAACAAATTCGAACGACAATGATTACTTTTGACCATGAGCACGTTTGAAAAATAACAAAATTGTTTTTTGACCCATGGTTTTAGCACAATACTGTAGTAGATTAATTTGTTTTAAAGAAACGAAAGGAGTTCGTTTTCGGTTTGCACGTCCTACGCATCGATAATTAATATAAGGATCAAAGTTTTCAGAAGATTTAAAAATACCGTATTTGTGTTACTAGACTGCGGATGTTTATGCATGATAAACGTACGAGAATATGCAAATATGCGTTTGAAGTATGCAAAATAAATTAGCGACGATATATGTAACGTAGAACATAATGTACGCTGTATCAATATAATATACAACACTTGCAATGCATATTTAACAATATATCTTGCAACTGTTTCAGTATTCGTGTAACAGTTCCAATCGATAAATCATAAATACATTTTCTTTCATTTATTTGGTATCGTTAATTCATATTCACGTTTATTGCGATTTATGATCGGTATTCTGTAACATCTCAATAATTGGCAATGAAACACAGCATAATAAGGAATATACATAATACATGTGCATATGCTAATAAAAATAATAGTTGCTTATCGATGGCTTGGAGTATACACGTCTCGTTTCAGTGACGTCTCGTCCAATTTCAGTGATACGAACACATGACATGCGTTCCATGCCATCGACATTCTAACGCACGTTCGCATAAACATCAGCAGCTTAAGTATCATCGAAGATAAGCACGGTTTCACCAGCGAAAAGATACAGCGATAGCGTATACACAGGTAGATGCTAACGATCGCGTTGGCATTAGCGATCACGGTGATCGATAAGATTGCATCGAGATCTAGTAGAAAACATGCCTAAAACGTTGCGCTTAGCCACTTAGAAAGGAAGAACCTTTTCGTTTACCGGTTTAGATGATTGCATTTGTTCAAACAGGATTGTCCGTGCGATTTTAACATTGGCTGAGGACAGTTTCGAGGAGGGAAATCGTCGTCGAAAGCGTCCTCGCGGTCAATGTGCCCTTAAAGAAACGTTAGGATATGTTTGTAGGCCGATCAGAATTTTCTGTCTTTTGTCGAACAACAATCCGCTTCCGTTCCGCTCGTTTTTTCCCACTTTCTAACACCTTCACCAGCTCGGACTGGTGGTTGATCGTCTTTTAAGATCGTACATCATAGGCCATTAACCCCTTGCACTACCGCGAATCTCTGAAAAAGCCGTGCCAAACTTGGCCGTCGGAAGTGGTTGCGGGAGGTGCCGAGCGGCGAAGCTCGAGTGGTACAATTTGAAACACAATACCTTACGACTGAGTTACATAGTCCTGCTCTCGTATTTACTTCACACGATGAAAATCTTTGAAAATTTAAATGAATTTGAATAAAAAATTTGTAGAAATACGTTAATTATTACATATAATAATAATAATAATAATAATAATAATAATAATAATATAAATATAAATATAATAATAATATAAATATAAATATAATAATAATAATAATATAAATATAAATATAATAATAATAATAATAATAATATAAATATAAATATAATAATAATAATAATAATATAAATATAAATATAATAAAAATAATAAACACATCAGAAATAAATTTTAATATAGAGAACCGAGAATGGACCTGAGCTGACCCGAGATGAGGACCACGAGTCAGACTCATAATATTCATGTTTGGCCTGAAATGTCGATAACGAGTCTGACTCGTGATATTCATGTTTGGCACACAACTTTCATCACGAGTCAGACTCGTCAAAGTAGTGCAAGGGGTTAAGTAATCGTTGCCTGTTTCCCGCCACCGTCGAAAGATTCAAGTTCAAGTCTTTGGGACGACAGCAAGTTGGTGAAAGACCTCGCGAGTCGAGTTTTTAAGAAGAATCGTTATTAACAGCTCGTATACGTAGCGAGAAGTTGTTTTTAGGTACACTCGCGCTCATAAGTATCTGGATGTCGGTAAATTTAGAATAGAACACTTATTGCGTTAGGCTTTTAGTAAGATTTCAAAAGGACAGCACGATTTAATGTTCTCTGTGAATAAATAATTGGTGAACCGCGCTAGACTGTGTTTCGCGACAATATTAGGTCTATACAAATGTTTCAAGATCGTGCATTTTATCTTTTGTTATATTTGTAACTGGATCGTTATGATTTTTGATTAGATTCTGTTATTTTTTGGTAAACAGTGGTTTCAAGTGATTTTTCGTACAGACCTAATGCAACGCAAATTCAATTTATCGTGCGTCCGATGAATTATGAACGGGAGTGCAAGCACCTCGAAGAGTTCAGATGCGATCGATAGTATTAAAGTATAACTCAGATCGGTTTTGTATGACAACGCTGTGTGATAACACGGAACAGTCGCCTCGTTTGCTCTTTCTCTTACCCTTTTCCGTAACGATTCTCCGTTTATCGCTGGGAGAAGGTCATCGTCCAAGATAATAGTAACTCGTAATATGCTTGGGTCGTAACAGATTTTAACCTTTATCGCACGCGAGACTGTTTGAATGGTCCATACTTCTGTCATTTATTGCTCTGTGAGATTTCATTCGAGATGAACAGTACTTTGCATAACATTCATCTCCAAAGAATTATTATCGTATGAAACGAAGGAGTGCTTTTAATTATAACTGCAACAGAAATTGACTATCACGCATAAATTTTTAATCCTGCCAATGTTAGGCAAGCTGATACTTCATTCCTATTATACCATTACTTTGAAAACGTTTTCGCTGAAATATATGTTTGCAATGCATTCTTTTTAACTTCAACGAAATACTTAATTTTAATCAAATCCTTCGCTGTTATACTTAAAACAAGATTTTTCGTAAAATTTCTAATTAAGTATACGTAAAGTACGATAAAAGCTCGTCGCATCGTTAGATCGTCACGTAAAGGGAATCGAATTTTCAGCCATCGAAATTCAACTGCCTTCTTAGGAAATTCGCCGCGATAAAGGTTTCAATCTGTTCGCAATTAGGATTTGTTTTTGGTCAGCGAAATCATCGATTTCTACGCACCATTAATACACACTCTTAGGTTTGATTACTTCGTGCTAGAATTATTCTCGTAAAAGTATCGTTATCGCGCGCGCGACTCTCTTATAACGCCGCACGTGTCTGATCATATACACGTATCGAATGATTTACATTTCACGATATTAACATAATTTCTGCATCTAACTCGGGTGGGGTAAGCGCAATACTTTCGAACGATTTATCGTCCATATTTTTCATTTTTTACCGACATTTCGATCCTTTCGTTCTTCGTCCATTTTTCTTTCCTCTCATCCCTTTCGATCGTAACCACTGCTTAACGATCGAACAGATCGTCGATCGAAAGCGGTATTCGTTTTCAGAGTGGCCCTTTCCAACGTCGCGTCAGCAATTATGCTTTCTCCTCCGAGCGAAAGAACGAAACGTTGGACTGAATATTAACGTCTCGGGGAGCCGCTGCAGTGTCTAATCGGCAAACGAAGTCGAATTAAAATTCTTCACGAATGCAGCGTACACGACGACCGATATCATCGATCGGGTATGCTAGATACGAAAAATTTCGACGGGACCACTCGTACCGATCCATCAGGATCGTGAATAAAACGACGAATCTGATTTTGTCGATATCGAAGACGCTTGCAGCGGTTCCCGTGGTCAATTCCGTTTTCCCTCGTTTTCTTCTTCGTTCCGGGAACCTGTTAGGTATATTAAATTCGCGAGTGTTAAAGGAATCTCTGGTTGTCAGTCTACGAGCTACAAAAATTGCGTGACTTCTAAACATCGAGTTGTTTTTTTTTTTTCTTTGTTTCAATTGCCATTCATGTTGCCCGTAAAGTTGTTCTGGTAACCACTTACCGATTGCTCATTGTATCAGGCTCGGCCAGCGAGCCCCGAAACGATTGTCTACCGTTAATTAATTAAAGTATCGGAGGAGTCGTCTCGATCTTCGTTTCGCATGGCGTTCGCCACCCACCTCTACCTGTTTCCAGACCCGCCATTCCCTTCCGTTTCAATCGAGCACGCACCCTGACCGACGTCGATCGGATCGATCAATTTCTCATGGATTGAATTGTCGATCAGCATCGATACTCTTCCTTTGTTCGCCTCGAGACGCCTCCCCGGCGAAATTCATCGGTGAACACGCATGCGTACATGTATGCAATTCACCGAACGCAAATCGGTTAGCACGTTAGCCACGAGACTCGATCGAATCGCATAAATATTTAACTGGATCAACCAGGATTTTTTTTTTTTCACGCGTTTCCGTGACCAGATGTCGATCGTCTCTCGTACGTCTCTCGTCGAGCCTTAATTAATGGGAAAAATGGACCCTCGTCTTCGTCTCTGTAGGACGTGGCGTTTTTTCGTTCTCCTCCCCTCCCCTCGCGTTGTGCCTCGTTTTTTCTTACGATTCATGAAAAAAATAGAATCTCTTACGCCGCTCTTTACATCGTCGTAGTCACGTCTTCATTTCGCGGGTTGCCCGCTGTGGATTAGCCTTAGCACAGGTACACCCTCTTATTGCTAGAACTTTCGTGGACGCTCGCAACAAACGGATTCGACGGAGATTAAAGCTTGCTATCGCGAAAACTCTGAAAATTCTTCTGATTTCGCTTTCGCTTCTCTTTCTCTATCTCTCTTTCTCTGTCTTGCCGGATGACGAACCGTTTGAGACGAGCCACCTCCACGAAAGATGACCGGAAGAAAAAAAACAACGTTTTTGCGGTTCTATCCGTTAAAACGTCCCCGACGACGAATTGTCTGTCGGAGCGACGGAAGTTCGATTGTCTCTCGGCTCAGCCTCGCGAGATCGCGATGGATAAACGAGACGCGTGCACGTAAAATTGAAATGGTACAGCAGAATCTTGGCCGTCGAAAGCGTTGTTCGTTGTCGACGAGATCTCGTTAAATGCATATTGTCCGGCAGTAAATGGGGACACTGTCACTGTCCGCGGCTATCTAACTCGAACCATCGTCGCGCATCTCATTGTTTCTGTTCGTAGAAGTTTCGCGGACTAACGCGACTCCGTCATTGCCCGCGTCTGCGTTCGTTTAGGCCTTTTGTTCGTTGCTTGACCCACCCCGCAACGAATTTTCAAACTGCAACCACGCGCCAGACCCGAGATTCTGATGTACCAGGATTTCTCTCGCTCGGACGTAACAGAAAGAACGCGTGTTCAATTAAAAACCGATTAATCCGTTAACCAGGTCGTTTTTTTAGTTGAAACAGTTAACCTCTCACGGCGGTGACAGAGTTACGGCGCAGGCGGTAATTAATTTAAACGAATTCATTATGTTTTATAGGGGAACACTATAAAGTTTCACGAAACGAAAATTACTTGGCTGATTAACCTGATATTTTTAAGGCATACTTATGGAACAGGAGACACCAATTTAGCATGCTTATTTCGGGTACCGCCGTCGAACCGCCATAAGAGATGGGTACTTTTTTAATAACGTACGCGTGTAACCGGTGAGCAAGATTAATGGGAAAGAACTGATTTCAGTTGAGTCAGGTTCTATTGTCGCAAGTGTTCGTACGGTAGAAAGTCGATTATACGAACCAACAGAGAAACAAATTTGTTTTAAGTAAGGATCGGTTCGACAAAAAACCGTTTCGAAGTATAAATGATTACCGATTCCGATAAAACTTTGATGCATGATATTTTATAAACACTCGACACATATTCTATCGTCTATCAAAATGTTAAATAACGTTCGAAGAATCGATATTCTACTGTATAATACACGATGCTACCAAACCGCTGTTAGACTGCGAATTTTTATGCGTTTAAGTGTCCGAACTTAGGTGGTGCAAAGTTTTACAAAATTTCGGCAAAATAAATTACGCGTTATACAAAGTGAAGCAGACCTCTATACAGGTTTCTATTCTTCGATTGCGTCTATAAAAATATGAATTCGCATGAAGAAAGTCGCAGTCTAAGACCCGACGCAGACGGGTGCCATTTTGTCGCACGACCGTGCACCCGTTTTCGTTGTTTTTGGTTGGAAAAACAAGGAAAGACACACGATCGTGCGTGAAAAAGTCGGCCGCCTGCATCCAGCCTAAATTAGATCATCGATCGGTGTCCAGAAACTCCTCCTGGTAGTTTAATAAACGACCGCCATCGAAAGACGGCTACGAGTCAACTCGTGTTCCCCGGTTAACGGATCGAACGACGTGTAACGATAAATAAAGCGAACGAGGAAAGTAGAACGATCGAAAACGATATAGGAAGCGACCGGTTCCATCAGGAGATGATCTTGACGACGGACTCTTCCTCGTCCTTGAGCAGAAGGCTCAGCCTGAGGTCGAGTTCCCCGGCCTCGAGGGCCCATTTTTCCCTGAGCCATCATGGGGAGTCCGCGGTATGGGCGCCGAGGGTGTGGATCGGGAACAAGGGATACCAGTCGACGGTCAGCCGTGTCAGAGGAAGAAGCTCGAGGTTCACTTCGGCACCTCCTAGGCCTTGGTTGCTCTCGAACGCTTGCTTCTTCTCCCACAGCATCACCAGCAGATTTCTGCCGAGCGCGTTGCAGCTACTGTACTTGATGGTTTGACGGTATTGCGGATTCCTCGAGTGCCTTATCACTCGTGTCTTGCGCTTCTGCAGCCACTTGTCGCCGTCCCGAAGATACGTCTTCACGTAGGTGTCTGTGTAAACAGTTGAATCAATTTGGTGATTAATCGTCTCTGTTTATGGTGCTTTGGTTTCCTCGATGCTGAGGCTCGGTGAACTCTGTGGTTCATTTTTCTCGAGCGAACGGGTATCGGGGTAAATTTCGCGAAACGTTAGTACTCAAAGTGATAGAGTCATAAAATTGAAAACTGAGGCGATGTGGATATTCGATCTAATCATCGTGGAAGGTGTTGATCTGAACTAATGATGCGACGTTAGAATAATTCCTGACGTCAAAGATAATTGGGAATTTTTATTCTTTAGAAAAACGTGACAGAAATATGATTTCACGGATTGAAGGTTAAATCTATGGTTGAGTTATCTGTAATTGTTTTAATATAGTATCAAGAGATTTGCTTGGGAAACAGATTTATTTTCTCTTAAGTTTCTCGATCAAATTGAAACTTATAATTTGGAAGATTGTAACATAAAAAGAAATCTGTAGAGAGCTATCAATTATGGCAGTATCGTATAACAATTCTTTTTGTTTTGATCAATGTTTGCTTTGGCAATGTCCCAAGATGACGCAACTTTAAGTTTTCTGTTTTTCTGAAAATTCTTTCATTCCTTTATTTACGCAGTGGCTCGCGAGTTTTGATAGGTGGTATGTTTGAGATGTTAATTTTAAGGAAGTAAAAGAACATGTTTGATGAGGAGTCCGGAGATAGATGGAAAGTTCTCCATGTTAGTTTAAAATATTTTACTCGAAGAAATAGCTAGCTACCTGGTTCTTCTTTTTCTCCGGGACAAATGTCTCTGGCACAGATAACCTCGACTTCAAGCGTTCCCTTGCTTAGGCAGAAACCCAGCTTCACCTCTCCATTTTGAGCTCCTAAAACCCATGAAAAATTCATGCGACTCGCCGAGAATTTTTTGGAAGGAAACCTTTCCCGATTGATTCCCATCGTTTTATACATCTATGTTTGCACTGCGAATTTTCATAATATCTATGGAAAATTAAAATGTGTAAAACACCACCAAATGCACCTAATATACGGTAATATATACGAAATATCATAAGTATACAGGTGTTGTAACATTAGTTTGTTGCAGTTGCAAATTTTGTTCAACATTTTATGAATTAGAATTGTTGAAAAATGTTAATTCTTATATGATAAAGCGAAGCTTATAGCCTACTAATTGAAATGCAACGTCGGAGATTTGTTAACAAAAGTATGTTAAACTTTTTAGAATTCATTTTAATTAATAAAGTTCGCTTTGGTAACATGATTGAATCTCATAATGAATTTCATAAGCAACAATCTAATATTGTATTATATAAAAGAAATGATTATCATGGACACTATTCTTTAATTATTTCTATAAAAATATGTATTCGAATAAAATATAAGTGAATACGAAGTGATATCCAAAATAAAGTAAATCTTTATTTATTTAGTATCGTGTCTTTTAAAGCTACTTGTATAAGAACAAGAATTTCCATAATTCTAATTGTATGGAGAAAAAAGGAGTGGAAAGTAGGTTTTCTAGATTAAATTGAAATTTCTATAAGAGATAGAATATAAGAAATTTTCAATGTCTTTATCACCTATCATCTTGAATCCCTTTGGTGGCACCTGTCCGCGACCCAGCTTCGCGTCCACACCATTTTCGTTTCTCGTTGGCTGACTGCAAGCGGAAGAAGAGAAAAATGGGAGTCGAGATTAATACATCGTGAAATGAAACAAAATGTGCAGATACATCTGATAAAAATCACAAAGTATGAGGCTAAAATAATGGAAGTTTAAGAAATAAAATACTAACGCATTACGATAAATGTGAAACTTTTATCTTCGCTAATTGGAAAGATTCTCTTTTGGAACCGTCACAACACTTGATAGTTGAGTGAAAGTTTTACATTATTATTCTTTTATTAATGAAAATGTTATTACCGTACTTTTCAGATTGTTTTGATCAAAATAAGACTAAACACGACATAATTTTTATCACATTTAATAATTTAGTAAATGATAATACCTTATTATAGACATGTCACTCCAATTTGTGCTATGTTCACACATCATCTAAATTGTGCTATGTTTAGCCTCATTTTAATTAGCAAAATCTTACAAATGTTTCAGCAAGAATTTTATAAAGAAATTACCAAAAATTAAAAAGAGATGTAATTATATTAATATTGCAAATGATAAAGTAATTTTTAAACTTTAGCGACCGTCTCGACGCACAGCTTTTTATGATTCCCTCATTCCAAAATTTTCACATTTATCGTGATTATATTGTATTTGATTAATTTGAATAGTCATTGTATATAACTTCTCGACAAAAATAAGACTTAGACAATTTTAGCCAATTTCCATTTCCGCACCTCAGAGCCAAACTGCATTAAGTTACACCTTCTAAAGTTTAGACGAGAGTCAATCAAAGCTGCAAAATCAACAGCCGTTTATTGATACGCTATCGCTTTACAAACCAAACAACTTAGAGAGAGATACGTTTTACTAGCGAAAGAGTGTAAAAAATTTGACACAGGAAATACGCGAAACGTCATTTTTGCAAAAAAAAGAAAAAAACGGACTCGATACGGTTTGGCCATGGGATTCAATTATACGAAATTTTATTTATACCAACGTATATTTAATTTTATCCGATGTAGCTTACCTCCATTTGTCTTCTTCCTCCGATTCACTGTTGCGATCATAAAACCTCTCCGGAATATTCATGACGCTGTCTTTGCGCTCACCCCGCCCTGCGAGTTACAGAAAAATATTTCCTTTCTGTGACCGGTGCATCTCGCGATTACCCGCCCACCAACCTGCGTGCTCTCTGTGATTTACTCCCCCTTTTTTCTCCGGATTTAACCCGTTGCGATCTTCCTGTCTGCCCGTTATCTCTCGCGGAAGGAAAAAAAAACTGGTTTCACTCGCACGTTTTCTCTGTTCTCCTTTCTTTTTCCCCTCCCACTTTCGCTTTCAACGGAAACACGTCACGCAGGTTGCCGAGGAGTCGTTGGCTCGAGGTCCAAGCCCGATTGTCTACTTGGAGAGTCACAACACTTCTCGAAGAAAGCCTTATCATTACGTTTCACAATCAACGAAGCTCTGAACTCGTGTGTCAAGTGTCACCTGGATTGCAAAGCATTACCGATTGTCGCTCATTTACATCATGTTTGTATTATGTCCGGCGAATAATGTGATAGCTTTACTTAACGGGTAATCAAAGTACAGTCAAGCCCCCGTATAACACGGTACTGTTGCAACACGATTTTGATTTAACGCGGTTACAAAGTTACGGAAACCCATGATATGATACAACGGAACTCGTTACCAGATACGCTGAATTATGGGACTATAATGATCTACGGTATAACAGGAACGAGAAAAATCACTTAGAAGACAGCTATGCTTTACTTAACTCTGTTGGGGTCCTAGGGACATTTCTGTCCCAGACTTGTCTCTATTGCATTCTTGTATTCGCACTAAAGGATTATTCTGCTCCAAATTAACAATTCTTTTTAGCGGGATCAGGGGACAACCAATTTTAACAAAATCCGAGGAACTCAGCAGGGTTAAATTAATTTATTTCGCGATCATCTATCATATTAACACGTTGAGTGCCACGCGGTTTTATAGCGACTTCCCCGTCAGGCTGCGCGCACGGGTATCTTGATACAGCAACGCGAAGGCAACACTGGCAAATTAGAATTTATGTAAGAGGAACCAGATAATCAAGTGTTCATTAGGGACACCATAAACCAGAGGTCCCCAATAAGGGTTGGGACCGAGTACGCGCGAGGCTCGGTCACGGCCGCTTACACTTTCCAGGCCCGCCCAAACGACGGGTTTGTTTTTCGGGAAAGTGCAAAGTGGGGATGCGCCCATAAAAGCATGAGGAAAAGGGCATAGTCAGTTTTAGTAAGATAAAAACCGTATTGTACGAACGAGAGACGATTTTGTAAAAAAAATAAAGTAACCCTCACATTTACTCGATGGAAATTTTAAAACGTATTAGGGCCATCATTTTTTATCATAGTGGATGGTACTTCTGTTCAAAATGGAATGTTTATATAGGCATTCATTCAACACGTTAGGCCCTTTACTATCATATTTTATACTGTCAGTCACTGGTGACTGACGCGGCCTGAACGGAAAAGTCGGTGTCAGTCATTGGTGACTGACGTGGCACTCAACGTGTTAACTGTATCGTGGTTGATCCCATTTTGATAAGAAAAAAATTTGAAAAAGGGATTGAAATATGCTCAGAACAGTTTCATAAAGAAAGGGACAAAAAGAAGAAACTTAGCGGTTTCACACCGATACAAAGGCTTCGGCTTTCGACGAAGATAAGGTTCGCATGCAAATACATCCATTTGACTGGATCCAAGGGGGATTCCCTCCAGTGGCGCGGATGACGTCGAACATATATCCGCTAGGAAAGCTCGAGCATATAACGTAGAAAGAAAATACTATAGTTCTCTTTCCACTTACGCGTGGGTCGGTGGTAAAAAGAAGAGTCCCTGCCGACCGGTATCATCATTCAAGGATCTAACTTACGACTTCGCTGTATCTCTTCCATCGATCGTAAGCTATCTCCGAAAAGAGATGCTTGAAAAGTGTATCGAAGCATGAGATTTATTTAACTACAGCGACGATACGTCCCGAATTTTTCAGGACCGTCCCGAACTTCTGTTCAATGTCCTAAATTTTTCAACAGATGATTCAGGACGCCTATTTGTCCCGAATTGTCCCGAATCACGATAAAAGGTCCCTGTTGTCGTTCTGATAGACCAAGAAGAATGCTGATTTTTGTTTTGTACTATCGTTTTATTTATTTTTGTTCCAGTATATCATCAAAATATATTGCGATACACACATTTGTGTATTTATTTTTAATTTTACAGATTAAGAGGGGAAGCTAATTTTACCGTGAAAATTCCCTCCCCCACTTTCTTCTTCTTCTTCTTCTTCTTCTTCTTTCGTCCGCCAAGAAATAGGCGTCCCGAATTTTATGCTAAGAAATATGGTCACCTTAATTTAACGCGTCACAGTGGAACGCTCATTGCGTTTCACGAGTACTTCCAATCTTATTTTCACCGTGTTATAGAAGAACGCGTTATACGGGGGCCTACTGTAATGCGCAAGTTGTAAAAATTGTTACTTCGTAGCGTACTGAAATGTAGGTTCCAGTTTTATGATAGCGAAAACTATAAAATAGGAATACTAGAGTTAAATAGTAATGGTTTAATCAGACTTTCTGGCTATGTGTAAGTACGTTGCTCGTTTGCGATAAAAAAAAAAATAAGAAGAAGAAAAAGGTATCAGTCAAAGTTACTCAACCGATCTGTAATCCTTAAAAAAGTTACATTATTATGACTGGCAAGATAGGTGAATGGAAAATTAATAAACAAACAGACGAGGTTTGAAAATTCTAGGCTGTGCCATTGTAATTGCGAACGAGTGGTGTGCAGGGTATACGATGTGAGGGTCTTGAGTCTTGTTCGTTTCAACGTCTACGTTAAAACTAATAATAAACAAAGAGAACGTGTCTAACAGCATATATTACGCTCCCAAAAGGTACAATTTTCATAAAGATTAAAATCAAATTTCTACCATTATTAATTAGTACAGTCAGAGGGGATGGAAAAGAGGAAAGCATCGAGATCCAAAGAGAGAAACGGTGAACCACAGGCTGAAGCCTACTTACGCTTTTCTTGGCTACGTGTTGCAAAACTCTAGCTAAGAACGGAACGGGTACTTCAACTTGTAGCTATATTTCTGCAACGCCTACGAATTGCTGCTAATTCACGTGGTCGACATTGCTACTACTATACTACTGTGTTATATCTACCGGGTCTACTGGACCTACGTGAGACAGACACAATGATTTAAGTGTGAATGACAGGTTCTAGGCATACGTACAACGATCTGTGGTGTTTGGTCTTTCGATTCAGTGACACACTAATCATATCAAATCGATTCTTGTACAATAATTCATAAAACATGCGATGTTTGTTGTTTCATCGTAGATTAAGGTTACTGTAAGGCTCTACTTTTGTTATCGTCAAATGTACTTCGAGAACTACAATAATTATAAGATACCTCGTTGCTGGTATTGTTTTACAAAAAGAATCGTGCAACTTGTTATCCACCTATTTTCACGTAATTCATCTGGTCAACTGTTTCTAAAGAAATATTAGATTGTTTCCTAGAATTTTTAAGCGAATTCGTTTTTCCTTCGTTTAAATATCATTCAACGGAACGTAACATAATTTAATAGCCGGATTATCGTATCCCATGAGATATTTCAGAAACACGTGAGAAATCTATCATCAAGCATGCTTGGTACGAATACCGATAACCCCGGTTGGAATCTATCGGCAGACTATGGTAGGACTGAAATTAATGGGTCAATTTGTGGCACGTTTGATCATGAAAGCAGCAATGCTGACGATGCACCTCTTTCTATTTAGTTGAGAGAATAATTCCTTTACGGTTTATTACTTGAAGAACAAACCGTGTTGCGTAAAACATTATTTTACGCACGGTGAATAATATTTTTCGCTTAATCTTTCGATAATAAAACATAAGCTTCAGCGATAATGTTTTCACAAATTTTTTGTAAACACTGGCATTCACGTTATATGTACCGTAAACTGGTGTTAATTAGAAACAAGTAGTACGAAACGATCATTAATCGGACACAGGCACGTAATACGTTATCAAACGTTTTATTAAAATGTATTAGGTTGTTCGGAAAGTAATTTCCTTCTTTTTTTTATGATATGTCGAGCTTTGAGATTAAACCTAGGCGTTTCAAATGATCATGAACGATCGAATTCGAACAAATTTAATCTCTTAGCGATATTACGAGTTGTTATTCATCGATTTGCATCAATTAATGCCTTTATTGCGTCTTCATCAGTCTCAACTGGCCTTCCAGAACGTGGTGCGTCTTCAACATCAAAAATTGCCGGATCGAAATTTTGTAAACCAGTTCTGGCACTGGGGTTCTGTCGATACATCTTCTCCATACACAGCGGACAATTTGTTCCTTGTTTGAACAGCATTTTTACCTTTTCGATAGTAAAAAAGTGAAAAATCCGAAAATGTTGCTTTTTACTTTCCATATTTGATAGGGCACCAATCAAAAACCACTGGGTAGACACAATCGAAACTTTTCACAAGCAAGTCTTGCTATATATGCTGTCAAAATATATAATTACCATGCGGCTTAAGTGTGAAGTTGACAATGAAAAAATACAATTAAGCCCTGTGTTAGGAAAAAACGAAATTACTTTCCGAACAACCCAATATTTAACCCCTTGCACTATTTTGACGAGTCTGACTCGTGATGAAAATTTTAGACTAAACATGGATGTCACGAGTCGGGCTCGTTGTTCAGTTCCAGACCAAACATGAATATCACAAGCTTGACTCGTACTCGACATTTCAGGCCGAACATGAATATCACGAGTCTGACTCGTGGTCTTAATTTCGGGCAAAATTGATATTTAATTGTTTATTTATATTGTGTCTTTCAGTTTTAGGTTTGATATTAGTGAGATAATCAGAAAACTTATTTGAGTTCAAATACTACCACCGCGGATTTGCTTTTACATATTTTTATTTCGTTATTAATTAATTATATTATTATTACTTATTCAGAATTTGTTTTAATCTTATGTGATAATTAAAGTATTTATAAAAGTATTTGATTCAAATTCATTTGAATTTCACAAGAGTTCCTTCGCGTGGATAAGATGGGTCTCAAGTTTCGGCACGGGCGCTCCACCGTTCGTCCTTCACCGCGACAATTGAGGCAGCCGCGTTTGGCCTGACTTTTTCCGTGGTTCCGAATAGTGCAAGGGGTTAATCGTTTCACAATTAACGAAATCAATTACTCGTTTTGTAAATACAATTTTGCAAATACTTATGCCACGTCTGGCATTTTAGAAAATTCGAAAACATTAAGAAACAGAAGGACCCTGACGGGGTTGCAGGAATTACGACCACTGCGTTTTGCTAGTCTCGTGACAAAGCTCGCAAGATTCGGTTACAGTTGTACCTTCCTGGTGTTATATAATATAATAAATCGAAGTATTTAAAATAAGCGTGTATTTTATTCAGCGATATAAAAACCCCATTTCCAATAAATTACAAGCACAATATTCCCAACAATAATTCTCAAAGTGCATTAAACGATATTTCGACGTTCAGGTTTCCTTACCTAGGGTCATGTTTGTAGATATAGCAACGAGTGGTTAGCGATTAATATACTTTACCGTTAATAATACAATACCAAAGCGGGTACTTTAATCTACAAAGCACTACCGACGCAAGCAGGCAGAGGATCGATTTCGAAACAGGGAGGAGAAACGGAAACAGGGCACGTGGTTGCTAAGATAAACGAGTCTCCTACGAAAGGAATACCGTTGACAGAAATTCACTGGGTGCAGGGGGTGCATTTTAAATATTGATACACACTTACATATAGGATAACGTTTTCGAGCAAAACACAATAAATCCGTGGGAACGTTTCAAGTAATTCCTTTCTCGCTTCTTTCTCAACGTTCTAATTAATAATCTTCTCCGTTAAGAGGCAACGGTTTGGACAGCGGGGTATCGGTAGCAAACAATAAACAAAATAAGCGAAGACGTTGCCTTTAAAACCGGTGCGTAATAAAATATTAAAAGAAATTCGCAACACAGTAAAGAAAACAAAGTAGAAGGACAAAATAAAGGTAGACCTCGATTAATGAGACATAATTAATAATAAATCTCAAGAACTGATCGAGTTATTCATTATTATTCGTACTATTTGAATATTTGGAATACAGTAATCAACTTCATGGAAATGTTTAATAAACAGTCTGAAACACACGTTTATTACTGTTTTTTAAAATATTTCAACAGCGTAGACTGTACTCCCATCTTGTTCATCAAATAATCATACATATACTAAACAGCACGCATTACCTTATCCAAATTTCGATTAATTTGCATATTACAATCGTGATTTGGGTATAGCACGTATAATTTTTCATTTTAAAACTTAGTTTGAAAGATACTTTCAAATTCTTTGGGTCTGAATTCTTACATTTTTTCTTCTGTTCTTCTTTTTTATTTTATTCTTCTGTTGTTAATCGAATTTTCATTCGCATTAACCGAGACCTATCTGTACGATAAACGAAGAAGAAAATGGAGACCGAAAAGAGGATAAGGATAAAAATGAAATCATAAACGAGAGCTCAGAAATAAGGCCGGTGTACTAACTTGTTGGCAAACTGATAGATAGGAGAAAGAGGAAGAAAGAAAGAAGGAGAAAGAAAAAGGGAGTTACGTGCATCACCATTCCTAAGTATTTGGCCACTTTTCATCTTGATCAAAAATGTACAAAACATGGTTGAAAATCTTCCAATATATTTGTTTTACACGATCATATACAGGCAGCTGATACGAATGATGCAGTTAATATTTAAAATCGATTACTGTTATACACATGGCGCTTCATTTAAAAAACAAAGCAAGCATCAAGTGATCTTGAAAAACTGAAACGAACAATTTTTGTCTTTCATCAACTCCTACATGAAACGCGATGAAACAAATTTTCTCACATTTCATACCCATCGCTTAGGAATTACTTTATTACGTACAGGTGAATGAAACATTTAACAACTTCCACCTGTTTATCAGCAGAAATTTTTTATGTTCAACGTATCTCGTATTTATTTGATGTTATTTTGCTTAAGAATACTTGCATCGCAGCAATTACGCGTACAAAATCTGTTAATACGATTTCATCGAGTTGCCAAATATTTATGGTGTCGTTCATAGCAATAGACGGAGGAAGATAGACAAACTGGGACAGGGAAGGGAAGAGAGAGAGAGAGAAAGAGAGCGAGAGAGAAAGCGAGAAAATGTATCTTACCGGAAGCCCGTGACGGTGGTCCACAGTGTCCTGTGGCTACTTATCGAGGTGGTATGGAGTGCGGCAGTGGGAAGGAGGCCGAGTTACCGGTCCTCGGAGATACAGGCTCGCACTGCCACACAGTAACCGTTGGGACTACGCACGCTGTTGTCGTTGATCGATGATGGGTTGGTGGGTTGGTCGGTCGATCGATAGGCCCACGATTCGTCGTCGATCGGGGTGTCGGGATGGCGACGATGGCCGACGGCGTTTCGACCGAGCGAACCGAGCGCATTTTGATCGACCGTGTCAAGACGCATGTCAGAGATTGCCGGACCGGACGGTGCCGACCGAGAAAGGAGATCAAGAAAATCAACAAAGAGGCAGGCATTGGCAGAACACACTCGCGGCGGCGTTACTTCGTCAGCGGGTCAATGAGAGAAGACGAACACTCAGTATATGTGTGTATAATATATATATATATATGTATATATATAGTGGAGGATACGATTAGCGCATAGCTATATATTGGCACTTGGCTTTGATTTGCTGCTTTTCAACGTGAACGAGGAACCAGGCCTGGTGGAGTGTATTGTATACTGACAGATATTGTTTCATTGTTGTTTTGTTTCTGTTTCAGTTTCTTTTTGTTTCTTGTCGTTTTTCGTAGGGCGAGAAAATCGGCGGAGAATCGCTTGGAGCAGTGTATCACGCGTAGGAAAATCGGGAGCTAGGGCTGTAGAGAAGAAGGGATCCAAACGAGATCCTTCCCCTCTCCCCTGCATCAACCCCTCCGTTACGTTTGATTTCTCGGTTCGCTTTTTTCTCGCCGATCGTGTCGTTTCTCGGTCTTGTTCTCGAATAAATGCGGGGATCGTTGGTGTCCACAGGCTGGCACAGGCGGAACGAGTACTCAGCGACAGGCAACAGCGGCGCAACAGCGATCGCACAGAGATGAGCATATAGAGCACAGATTATTGCGACGAGTGAACTTTTTGAGATGCCAGCGTCTCCAATGAATAGATAGACAGACAGACAGAGACAGGATGACGCGATTTCGTGCTGCCCGAGCGCGCGGCACCCGGCTCGTTCTAGCCGATCGCGTTTGTGCCATTCTATGGCCAAATTCCTGGAGCCGAACGGTTATAACCCCTCGAAAGACGGACGCTTTCAGGATCGACGTGGCTAACGAATACAGGGTCATCTTAACGCATCGGTACAGCAATATCGCGTTTGAATTTTAAAAGCAAATTGTACGAAATCTTTAACGTACAGTGGCGTTCATTTGACCCTTTGCGTTCGAGAGGTGACCGTTAGTCACCGAATGATACTTTTGAAAATTTTCAGATTTTAGTTAATTTGTTTATTAATTAGACTCAGAGGTTAAATAGTCATATATGCAAATTTTAGTATATCACTTAACTGAACTAAATAACGTTGAATATGGGTGAATCTTAATAAATAATACAAATTAGAAAATTCTTGAAGTTAGTATCGTTAGACGTCTAATAATCAACTCTCGAGTGCAAAGGGTTAAATGTCGACAATTTATCCACATCGCCTTCCAGAATTCCACTGTCCAGTAAGAATGAGACAAAATTTTACTCTCACTAATACAGGGTGATTCTCATCTCAGATAATTTACGAAGAGGATTCGTGAATTATTTGTTGGGAGTTAAAAATGTTTCAAACAAAGGGTAACATAGGGTAATGCAATGAAATATTTTAATATACTATGCAACATATTTTCTTTTTATTAGAAACAATTTACAAGCTATTTGAGATGATCAAATTATGAGATTCACTCTGTATATACACACGACAGTTTGAGCTGCAGGCAGCCGTTTTTGGGAAAACACTTCTTTGGATAAATGTCCACGTTCGGTCTCGAGTAACAGACATTTAAGCGGACATAACTGTACATACTTTCTGAATTGATTACAGATTAACGAATCAGTCTTCCAAAAAGTTATACGATTATTTAAAAGAAGAGATACTATTCCATTAAAAAAAAATTTAAGCTTAAATTTGAATCTGAAAAATGGTTAGTTGGTCAAAATGACCCTGTATCCATCGTGCAAGGGTTTATTAATCCTTCTCGAGCGAGGGAAGACTTCCGATCGTTTACGAGCCTTGTATTTGATTACTATACGTGATGACTACCTATACGTGTACTGGAGAAAACTTCTTACGCTTTTTGTCATTTAAATCTTTAAATCAAAAGAGAAATTTGAACGAGAATTTCTCCAGATACTGTTAGACGATCGATTTATTATTCGCTACGAATTGTTATGCAAATTCACATTTGCAAGTATTACTAGAGAAATGGAATCGAAATAGAGATTCATTTATCGGTAATTATAGGGAACAGGGATCTTAGAATCAGTTTAACTCTTAATTACGGATATCCAAATTTTTGACACTAACGTCAGTTGAGATTCCGATTAAAATGTATTGTTTATAAAATTTGAACGTGAAACTGGAAAACAATCTGTGTTGCACATTTTTATGGTAAAATATTGAATGGTAACTCTTAATGGTAACGTTTAAGTGGCAAGCGAGAACAATAAACGTTAACGTTTATCGCGGAGTCTATCAGAGCTGTAGTTCAACGTTAAATTAAGCGACCTTAATGTATGTTGTAAGGAACAACAGTTTTAACATCTTTTTCCTACACGTATGACCACTGAACAGCTTTAGTTTTTGAAATAGATGTGTTACAATTAAAACCCGAAATCAGTCACAACTAGTATTAACCGTAGAACTCCTAAGGGGGGTTTCCTCGAACCCACAAATTGGAAAACATTAAATTAGAATCATTTCCCTTTTATAAAAGATTCTCTTAAAATTATTCATTGTTGTATACACATTTAAGTTTGATATTAAAAAGTTTCCGTTGATATGTGAAAACCTTAAATTAGAATCATTTCCCTTTTATAAAAGATTCTCTTAAAATTATTTATTGTTATATACACATTTAAGTTTGATATTAAGAGGTTCCCGTTGCTATGTATAAAAAATTAGTAAGCACAAGAGAAATATAACTGACTACTTCTTTTCTCCAAAGAATAAAAGTTACAGAACGAAGAATAAAACTATGTAACCAATTGGGAACTTTAACTGGGAAGACAATAAGAACTAAAATACCAAAAGATACAAAACTGACAAAAAAGGGAAGATGTTATGAGTGTATACCGGAGGCTAAAAGCAGACGCATAAAATATAATAGTTTATTAAAATCAATGCAAAGTTGTTATAATTGCAAAAACCATGTTTGCAGAAAACATTCATTTAATACTATACTTTGCCATTCATGTTTATCAGAAGAATCAAGTTCAAACTAGCTGCACGTTACTATACTATTTTATAAATATACATAAATCAATACAAATTGAACGCAAAAGCATATGTTGTCTTGTTTACAAACTATAGCATATCCTAAGATTGCAAAAAATTTTCCAAAAAACAACTTTTTCCAGGATAAATGTATAAAAACAAGTGTGGGTTCGAGGAACCCCCCCTTAGGAGTTCGCGTAACAGATCGAGGCCCAGGAGTTCTAGGGTTAATCAAGACTTTTCATTAATATTAGTTTTGACTAGTTGATTGTGAAATTAATCCAATGTTGTTTGTTAAAACTAGTATATACTCTATATCTGTTCCCGATAATTACCGTTTCACCTTTTAAATAGATATTATAACGTATACTTCACATTGGAAAATTTGCATATTATGCGCAACTCAGTGGCGGATCTAGCTTCCAACAGGCTGTCGTTACAAATGGTTGAAGCACCATTAAAATGAAATCAATTATTACAGACTGTTTTACACTGAAACTACTGCAGATATCGACACAAACTTTTTTTTACATTAAATGGAACACGGGGACTAATCGTTTAGAATGCAGAAAATTTTCCAAAAAAGGAGGCAAAGTGCGTAATTCTTATTCTTTTCACATGGAACCGTTTTTGTCAAGCGTATCGAATTTCTGAAATATTCTGCGAATAAAAATGTAAAACTGCAATACTGATAATTACACTTCGTGAGATACTTCAAATTTTTCTACACTGTGATAGGTATTATAAAAAATATTGATGATTCACATTATAGCTTTAACCTCTCCGTTCTAACTACACTCTTCACAGAGATTTCAAAAATAATCAGTTAAACTATCAAAGTACAGTGAAACATCGATCATCCAGATTTTGGTTATTCGAGTGATCGATTATCCAAATATAGGTTAGGTCACGCATTTACACACGAATTGAAACGTTTGTATTTAACATTTACTTTTATACTGCATTTTTCTTATTAAGTATTTATCTTCATGCAAAAATCATTCATATTTGAAAAGTGTATAATTTCTGTTTTCGTTATGACGGTAACAGATTTAATTCTTTCAGGCCGAATATCTGAATGGACCTGTCCCTCAATTAATTCGAATGATCGATGTTCCGTCGTTAAATTCTTTTCAGTTGCATATACCGAATTTTCCATTTACATGATATACATATTTATCGTTGCGCGAGAGTGGTTCGTTTTACAGGGCCCGAGATAACCACCTTCACAGCCTATGCGTAAATCCGCCACTGGTGTGACCTGTACTTCGTTCAAATTCTCCAGAAATACGTAAAAATCCGCGGTCTATCGATCACAATTATCGAGGCTCGCAAGGTCGAGTCGTAGAGGGTTGTGCGTTCGATTAAAAGGAAAGCGTACAAACAACGATCGACAAATCGTTGCACTGGTTCTTTAAGATGGCTCACCGAATACGACGATTAGAATTCTGTACGATTTTTCGAGTTCTCTGGTTTATTCAAGCGTCGAGAGAACGCAAGGCTCCCTTCCAGGCCGATCCGTTTCCGGCTCGATTGAAATTCGAACATACTGTCGTGTGAACGGGGCGCTATCGTCACCGGGGGCTAACTTGGCAGTGAAGAACAGCTAGGACACTTTGTTCGCTCGGTCAAATCGCGCGAAATCGATGGGACGTGATTGTACGAAGAAACGCGGAAAGAGGAAAGCGGAGAAACAAATAGACACGTGAAGAGAGTGAAAGGGGGAAGAAACATGGTGTCGCACAGGAAACACATACATAAGTGTAAGATAATAAAGGCACGTGATCGATGGTGTATGAGAAGATGCACAAAAAATGTACACAAATGATACGGACCTACACATATTCATATGTACAGCAGCATTTTTCGTTTCTCGGTCTACAAAATAATAATAAGTACGTTTTAACTTGTTCGAAACGTAGTTTCAAGAAATTCGTTTCTTTGAAACTGATCAGGTTATCGAACGAGTTAGCGCAGACTTTTAATTAGGTAAGGGGGATTTGTATTTTAGTGCTATAGCATTTCTCCGCATTCTTTGTTTTTTGATTTTATCTATGCATTCAAAGATCGGTCTAGACTTTTGCTTAATATGACTCGATTATTCTAGAAATAATATTTCGATAGAAATATGAAATATAATGGGTCACAGTGAAAATCGTCCACCAAATGATCAAATTACATTGGTATTCATTTTTATGAAACACAAAATTTATTTTTAATTTCAAACTGTTCTATTTTTATTACCGTATAACATAATCTAAAAGGAACGACGTTCACAATATTGTGAACATATAAATTCAGCACAGAAACTTAAACATTAATCATAACAAATTTTACTTTCAGTAGGATTTCCATTAATCGGTAAAATTTTTACACGTAAATACATATTTATCAGTTATTAATAAAAATTAAACAATTAAATGCGGTGGACAATTTCCACGAAAATCCAATTTTCATTTTTCAAAACCTCTTAAAATCTCAATTCGTTTCCCCTCGTCGTAACAAACCGAAATACAAGAAAGCCGTAGCGATAAATTCTGAATAATTTCAATCGCAACGAGATCTTCTACGTTTCCCCGCGAATCGAATCGCGAACCGTTTGATAATTACTTCCGTCCGTCTAACCCGATTCGTCTCTCGTTTCTTTCACTGTTGTATACGTGTACGTCCGTGCACACACACATTTACTCGCATGCGTACGATACGCACGGCGCCGGTCGACGAGGAAGATTCGATCTGCTGATCGGCTCGTAGTGGAGTATGTAGAGATCGAGCGGATCCAACGATCGAGAACGGTGGTGGTAGTGGTGGTGGTGGTGGTGGTGGTGGTGAGAAAAACAAGAGTTAGAGAAAAAGAGAAAAAAGAGAGAAAGAGAGAGAGGGGTATAGAGAAATAAATTGACGAGCGCATGAAAGACAGACAGACAGACAGATAGACAGACAGGCAAACAATTGCACAGATGGATGAACGAACGGACGGACGAACGTGTATGATTAGGCGAAATGATGGCCAGAAGAGAGAAGCAACGTAACCATACTCACGGGTCTCGCGCCTTTTGTCTCCTGAGAGACTCATCGTCCTGCCGAGCTCCCTCTTGGCTGCTTTCAACGATCGTAGACCCTCTAGGATTTCCTCGGGATCTCTCATAGGTCTGGTGAACGAGCTTCGTCGTCGGTCCCGGTTATAATGCACCATGGCTGGCATATCCGCCTCGCCCATGCTTCCGCCTGGAATGTTACAGGCCGTTCTGATGTCGTTGGGAAACTTTGTCAGATGTTTGGCTGTTCGATTAACCCCTTGGCCTACACGATATCTGCCAATTGCGCGAGCTATAGTAAACAAGAAAGTCGGTCGCGCGCCGTGCCATTCAACTGTTCAGCCGTGTACCCGAACTGGCGCAAAATGTATACTTTTCATGACATATTTCAGTGCAACGAAAGGAATTGTGAAATAATAAACAATGTTTAGGTACAAACAGTAATTTTAAGACGTCTAGGGTGTAATCATAATCAAAGGAATGATATTCGATGTGGAATAACTCCAATCGCTTGTTCTAATAATAATACGCGGCATCTTATGCACAAATTCCACACTACGAGTCTGACTCGCGGCTTTTGTTTATGTCACAAATTCCACACCACGAGTCTGACTCGCGGCTTTTGTTTATGTCACAAATTCTTTAGCACGAGTCAGACTCGTGGTTATAGGCCAAAGGGTTAAGTCGCAAATGCGGACGGACGCCATTTTTTTGCACGATTGTACATCTGTCTTCGTTGATTTTAATTGAAAAAGAGAAACAAGGATCGTGCGTCGGAAAATCGCTCGTCTCTATCTAGCGACTGAATACAGTACGTCTTTCCTTGTTTTTTTCGATTAAAAACAACGAAGACGGATGTACAATCGCGCGGCAAAATGGCGCTTGTCTGCGTCTAGCTTAAAAGCGACCGAGTATAGTTAAATCAATAGAGTAAAGCGTGTATTCCCTTTTTTTTTTTGCTATTCAAAATTAATAATTAACAACAATTGGTATAGAACAGTGGTGGAAAGCTTGAAGTTGATTTCATTAGAATAATAAAATGGAATTTTGAATTTTTAAATATATGAAAAGAAAGTAACATTATAAACGGAAATTATTTCACAATGTCTGCTTCTGTGCACCTTCGTCGCTTTAAGGACTCGTTCGGGATGAAAGCAAAGAAGAATAAATCATCGAGGCTAAAGGATGGCTTTGAAATCGAAGACTGCAACCTACGATCTGTCCGTTTCGAGGTCAGGGACGAGAACTGCGAGAAAAGTACCGCGAACGACCTAAAATTTCTATAACAATATCTCGTCCCGCAGGAAATCTGATTTCCAACCTTGACACAGTTTTTACAACGTGTAATAGTAAAGTTAAACAAACACGATCCAAGTAAATCCAGATCCCTTGGATCTGTTGTTCTTTCATTCGCCCTTGATCGTGAATATATACTTTCAGCAGGGATGAGAAAAATTAATTTCAGTCGGATGAAGCTTTTACCCGGGATAAGGGAAAGCTAAGGATTGTAGCTTAAATCGTAGAGCAACCTGTCCACTGATTAAATTCCAGTTAATCATCCTGTTAATTATCAAGCTTGACGAAGTGAATGAAAATGAAGTGCGGACACTTACATGCGAATCTTTAATGCGAAACGTCTCTTTGAAATAGTAGTATGAACATATGAACTTTTAATGGACCTAAAAATAGAGAAACTCTTTCCCTTGGTGAACCTCGAGAAACAGTTTCATGAAAATTTATTTCGCTTTCTACGTTTTACGAATATAACAAGAACTTTCCTGCGTAATAATAGAAAAGTTGAAACGTCAACGAATATTCTGCAGAATTTTCCCGAGAACTACTGGAAAATAATGGCCTCTTCTTCAACCTTTAGATTAGTATGCACGCCCTCGTACTTTTTATTTGATTTCTCACAGATATCGACGTTTTTATTATCTGCTTGCTTTTCACACATATTTGTTCTCTAATGATATTCTATCTTTCTATAACAACGGACACATAGTTAGAGAAATTTCAGAAACTACACATTGTTAAGTACCTACTTGTAGCTTTCTGAACTTTAAAAGAAATCGATGTAATATATTCGTTGATAATAGCAGTATTTTGATATTTTATAGATTTGCTGCCACTATTTAATATAACATTGTTAAGGTTCCCTTAGAACTGTAGGGGACAGACACTTATTATTATTTGCACAGTCATAATTAATTATTAAGTATTCTGATATTTTACAGATTTGCTGCCACTATTTAATATAACTTTGTTAAGGTTCCCTTAGAACTGTAGGGGACAGACACTTATTATTATTTGTACAGTGATAATTAATTATTAGTTGTACTTTATGTTAATACATAAGATTTTTTCCAAAATTAAATTTCATTTCCTAACAAATATCGTATACTTACGTTTACTGTCAGTGCCTCCTCCTTGGCTCTGGAAACTGCTTCTTCGGCTGCCGGGTAACGATCTACTGTAATCTCTGTTAAGTTCATACGGTTCGACCTCCAGCTGCTCGGATTGACTGGAGCCTCGCCTGGAATTTGCATGCCAAGCGTGATCCGGGTGCAGGTAGCCGAGTTCCGGACTTCCGCTGTCGCTCTGCGTGTCGTCGCTGTAACTTCTTTCGCGCAGCTCTGTCTTTCGCAGCAACCTCTGCACGATCTCCATAGATCCTCGTGGGGAACAGTACGGCGATTTGCTGGTACGAAGACCGCGAGGATCCTCCAATCGGTACCTGCAAAACGATTTAGCTCGCAAATTGTTCGTGAACTCGAATGAAATCATTGTCGATCAAAACGGTGCAGCGTAGGTACTATAATTTTAATAGCTAGGCGAAAGATTTAATTTTTGTGCATCGAGTGAGAAAAGTTACCAATTAGAAAGAAAGGAAATGACTGTTTGGAAGAATATATGACGGGGAAAATGCGAGCACGTGGCAGAAACAGTTTGGCTCTGAGGGTAGAAAGAGTGTAATCGTGAAAGAAGTAAGAACGTCGTAGTTATTAAGTTGAAAAGTTGTTTAAGTAATTATTACTAAACTATTTTAAATATATTATTATATTCCAAGCACTTCACTTTATTTTATTCACACCTGAGCCATATTATCTCTCTCTACTAAATAATAAAAGTAGAGTTTCCTATATATATATTGTCCAAATTACATTCGGAACTCTCTCCTCTACTCCTACAATCTTTAATTCAAAAATTGAACCCTATTATCTCTCTGTACTAAATTATAAAAGTAGAATTTCCTATATACATTGTCCGAATTACGTTCGGAACTCTGTCCTTTACCCCTACAATCTTTAATTTAAAAATTGAGCCCTATTATCGCTCTGTACTAAGTAATAAAAGTAGAATTTCCTATATATATTATCCGAATTACATTCAGAACTCTCTCCTTTACTTCTACAATTTTTAATTTAATAATGAGCCCTATTATCTCTCTCTACTAGATATAAAAGTAGAGTTTCCTATATATATTGTCCGAATTACATTCGGAACTCTCTCCTTTACCTCTACAACCTTTAATTTAAAATTTGAGTCCTATTATCTCTCTCTACTAGATAATAAAAGTAGAATTTCCTATATATATTGTCCGAATTACATTCGGAACTCTCTCCTTTACTCCTACAACCTTTAATTTAAAATTTGAGTCCTATTATCTCTCTCTACTAGATAATAAAAGTAGAGTTTCCTATATATGTTATCCGAATTACATTCGGAACTCTCTCTCTTTACTTCTATAATCTTTAATTTAAAAATTGAGCCCTATTATCTCTCTGTACTAAATAATAAAAGTAGAATTTCCTATATGTATTGTCCGAATTACATTCGGAACTCTCTCCTTTACCCCTACAATCTTTAATTTAAAATTTGAGTCCTATTATCTCTCTGTACTAAATTATAAAAGTAGAATTTCCTATATACATTGTCCGAATTACATTCGGAACTCTGTCCTTTACTCCTACAATCTTCAATTTAAAAATTGATGTTTCATCGATAAACGTGATACTTCGAGCGACGAATTTCTCAAATCCAAAGAAAGTACACGAAAGCGGAACGAATAAAAGGCGATTGCCTGTAAAAAGAGTTTCGAACTGCGATCGTTACATGTCTCGCAGAAAAGTGACGACAATCGGGAGTTTCGTCTTTCTGAAAACGCGGCCCGGATAGTAGTTCAAGCACACTTACCAAACTGCTCTGTCGTTCTCGAGCGCTCGCTGCAAATCAACGGTGCACTCGCCAAGAAAAACGTTATCACCGTCGGGACAGAAATCCCAGAGAGTTACTTCGATCGCGCGCTTAATTAAGCTCTCCTCGTCAACCCCGGAGAAGACCAATGTTGCATTCCAAATTGGCTTTTGACTTGGTTCGGCGACCACGGTTTTCAAAGTTGTTTGATCAGCGCTGAAACGCACGCAACATTCAATCGTCGATATTAAAACGGTAAAACAGGTTCACGGTGGAAAGGTTACAAAATCGATTACTTCACTTCGTGTATTAATGCTGGAACTAGCTAGGGAATCAAAATAAGCAGGTAGTAATTTTTCACTGAAGCTTTATAAATTTATTTTAGCTAACGATGAGATTTCGGAAATTTTCTATGATTTTCTATAGAGAAAATATAAAGATTTGTTTCTTCCATATTAGGTGTATCTTTCTCTTACAATCTTTAATTTGATTTCTTTCGTGTGAAGTAAGCATAATTTAGTCGTCGGTAGTTCCAGCGTTAATTATAAATATTAAAGATATTTTAAAAGAATAGCACAGTGTAAGTAATAAATAATAAGAAATATAGAAATTATTTGTTGTTTTGGATAATTTTGGAGAGTTGTCGTATAATTTGTAGGAACATAATCGGAACTCTAATGAATTTTTTATTATTCAATGAAGATAATATTATTATTATCTTTTACACACCTTTGCACTCTATTTCTAAACTCTACCTCTCCAATACTGTATTACTACAGTAATTTTAGAAGCTGAGGCAATAAATAGTCTCATTTTCTTACACAATTCTCATTATACCATTCTCACCTAATTGCTTTGTTTCAAAGCTACGTCAAAAAAATTAAAAAAATCACTGCGTTCATCTGTCGTTCAGTCTATCGACAAAAGGTTATCACAACCTTTGAAACGATTTCTTACCAAACCGGCACAAGGGTCAGTATAGCGTACGCTTCCGGTAGCGTGCCGTATCCGGTGTCCTCTCTGGCGCACAGATCGTCGGCCATGAAAACGGAAACGATCAGCTCCTTCCGGTCGGCCTCGTACGAAACTTGAATCTGCACCCGTCCCGTCACCAGCTTCTCTTTCGCGATTTGCTCCTAGAATAGAGGAACACGGAACTGAAGAATCAACCCGCCTCGAAGAACGATCGATAAGACCAATATGGCGAGTCTACGAATGAACAAAGACGTGATCTCCGTTTTCGTGAGAATCGAAGTCGTGAATTCGAGATCGTGAACACGAGACAAGGGGGCGAGAGAAACAGATTGATCGCAAGATCGAACGTCTGTGTTCTACACGTAACTCCTACGTGGAAAAGTCGGAAAGCGGACACATTCCGGCATGCAGAAGCGATTTGCGATTGAAACGAGCAAGAGCGAACAAACTGCGTGCGTTTGTGTCTGTGTTTGTACGTGTTCGATGCACGGACGTATGCACGAAGTGTCTCGATCGTGTGAAGAGTGGAGCTGCGCCGCGTTTATGCTCAACAACTATGGGCTACGGGAGCACAATAGCGGATATCAGTGATGTACAACTCGTGGTTGACAATTGCACGTGAAACTCTACGGCTTTCTACTCGAAGCTCGTGTTTGCCTGTGCTTTTCGTGCATTCTCATGTAATTTCGATTAAGAACACTTTCAGCATTATATGCAGAATTCGTGTTATTTCTTGAAATGTATTCAGGATAAGAATATAATTCTTTCGTTGAAACGTTATCGTCTGAACTTTCCTACAACGAGAAGAGTCTATGAATGATTTCAGAATTTTAGGTGGAATTGGAAAGCTGTCGGTAATCCGAGAAACTCAAGCTGGAAATAATTCTGGAAATAATGCAGTGTAAGAAGTGACGACAGGAAGTGCAAGAAAAGATTAATCCATGCAAATGGAGTACGAGGAAAGAGCAAAATCTGCGAGAGAAAAGGAAGATGTTACAAAAGGAAGTAAACTAAAGCAGAGTAGATTGTTAGAAATATCAGTGCAACAGAATAAAAAAAACAGCAATTGTAGTATATTTTTTTGAAGGTTTTAAACAAAAATATTAAAAAAAAAAAACGAAATTCTTATTTTTGACATTAATTAATTTTTTTAAATCATCCATTGTACTGTTACTTCTCCTAATCGAATATCCTGAATACGTATATCAGAATTGAACATTGTTCTTCGAATATCCCTCATCTGGGATCTCTCAACAATCAAACTAAAGCTATTGTTACGTTACGCGTCACGAATCAAGTGATTAATCAGGGCATTATTCACAATGATCGCGTACAATTTCTACAATATTCAAACTTAAGTCGAACTTCTTTTTTCTAATTTAGAAGAAATCTTCAAAAAACATTCCCTTATCACAGGGAGGGTATGTGCGTGCGCATACAGAGATAATGTGGCATTTTCGCCCACTAAAATCACCGTTGTGCCTGCAACCCGAACTTGCAATCCGAACGTAACCCTATCGGATGATAGCACGTCCATACTGACCGGTTAACGTAGTAAATTATGATAAACTACACGAAATTTGTTACACCGTCCGACATTGTTCGTCATTCATCGTAATGCCCGTATTAATCGAATCGTCCACGATAACGTATGCACTAAATGCACGCAAACACTCACAGTGTTCGATTCAATTTAAATTCAATGTCTGAAGCAATTTTAATAAAAAGACAGTTCCTATAAAATATACTGTTGTATATCACTGATATACATATATACGATACAGCCAAGAAAAAGGTTCGTTTTCATTGATCGCAACAACCAGACGTCGATTCACGCCCTCTTCGTATCCGTTGGATGTAGACCTCGTTGAACGAATTTTCCTCTTCGTCCTGATCGTCATACTTGCATCTCTACTCAACCGATTCTTTTCCTCGTTTCTCATGAACGACACAGCATCGACGATCCTATGTTTGACTGCGTTTACCTCGCGCCACGTACCGTTTTCCCGGACTGTACGTCAGCTGTGAAGCTGCGTCTACAGCTGAGGCAACATCGAGCAACACAGGGCAACGTTTCGTCGATTGTTGTTGCTGCATCTTTCGAAACATTTAGCCTTCTTTGAAGCGACGAGCGACGGTGACCTTTTCAAGAGACATGAAATGCCGCATGCACACTGCTGTTCGCGAACAGCGAGCAGCAAGCAGCGAACTCCTCAGCGAACAGCGAACAGTGTTCGCTCGGGAAGCGGTACATCAAAGAAACTGTTCGCGAGCTCGAAGCGTATCTGGACGCGTTTGTAACACAGTATGTGGCAAACGCTAATAGCGAACTGCCCATGAATTCAGTGCGAACAAGCTTGTAACTGTTCGCGAGCTCCAGTCTGGATATGCTGCGTTTTCCGTTGGCAAACAGCTCGCGAACCGCACGCGAGCAATTCGTGTGCTGCTCGCGAGCTGCTCGCGAACTGTTCTCTTCTATGTGGACGCGGCTAAACGTCAACAAAATGATTCCCCGATGTCGCTTCAGCGTAAACGCAGCTTTAGCTCTGCTGAACCGCGTTCAAACGTCTACGCAAGCCAATTGTGTACGTGTGTGTGTGTGTCTGTGTATGTATGTTTGTGATCGCAGCGCTTTTTCGGCCTTAAAGTTTCCATGGACGCGATATGTCAGCGTCGCTGGACAAAGGAAACGCAGCGAACGAAGCGGAAGAACGAATCGGCCGCTGCGGCTAAAATTTTGTTTGCTGGATGGAAAATTTGACGGTTCCATCGTTTTCTCGCGTTCCATTCTCTTTTTGGACGCTTGACTTTCGATCGAACGGACAGTTGGTTGGTATGGTGGGAACGATTGTTGCGCCTCTTCTGGTTCGCCTCTTTTTTTAACAGCCAACCTGTTCGAGGACCACGCAAACGAACGATTTTGTGTGCTGCAACGTGGATCCGAGCTTTTTTTCACGTTCAATTTAGCGAACACCTTTAAAGCCGAAGCAGAGTCGCTAGAGAAGCATGGCGTTCGTGTTGTACGTGCAACGATGGCAGGCTTGCGAGCCTCCTAGCATACGCTTTCCCTTGTTGGCATTAACAGATCAACAGGGCGTTTGACAACAATCTTTCCTTTATAGATCCGAAAATCAACGAATCTTTCATTGTTGGAATTAAAAAGCTAGGCGTTCATCAGCTTGTTGCTATGATACTGTGTGTCCTATTTGATCACCCTTTTTCATCTACCTTTTAATTACTCTTCGATTACAACGGTATACAATTTTGTATAATCACATCTAAATTTCGAGAAACAATACACGCGTATTTAATTACAAATACTTTTTAACGTTAAAAGTATTTAACTATGTTTTTAATATCAACGATACTTTATGTTTCGTACTTTTTTTTACGTTAATTGTGAAGTATTAACCATTTTTTGAGTGCACTTAGCGTTCGAATTTCGAAATTCCAGAGAGTTATGAGAATTAAAAATTGTTTCCTTGTATAACACTTTTCATTCTTTACTTGAAGTTGATTTACTCATTAGGAATGCATCGTGATCACATAAAAAAAGGTACTGCGTTTCCTTAACCTTGCTGCGATCTTCCGGACATTTTTGTCCCAGAGGTGTTATCATTTCATCGACAGAATTCATTAACTTTATATGACAAATAAATAAATTGTTACTAATAGCTCTCTGTTATCAATTTTATGCTGAAGAAGATTTTTCCACAAATTAGAAGTTCTTTTTAATAAAATTGAAAGTCAAGGAACGCAGCAGAGTTCGCTTTCCTTTCTACATCAGTACATATACAAAACTGTTCGCTTTGATATTTTAATGCATAAAGTGTCTCAAGACAGTGTTATCGATCAATGTTATGCGATCCTTCTTATCTTAAACAAATCGTTAAATAAACTTTCAACAAAAAGAAAAGACGAATTCAAACGCCCAATTTTATCCGTGAGTGGTGGTGTCTAATGACGTTTCCTCGATTTTGAAACCTTAGTTGAAATTTCCAACGAAATCAACGTGCAGGGAAAGCGTAGGATCGCGATTTCGCGCTTGTTTCGTTTGCCCTGGTCGTGTCAAGGGCTCGCGAGAATTTCCAGAAAGTCCCTTCAACGCCTGCCGATCGATATATGTACGTACATCAAAAAGTTTCGAACGTTTGGCGCGCGTGTACATAGTAAGTTCGGGACGGATTTGCTGTTCGTGTGAAACTGCGCTTACAGATAAAAATGAAGGTCGGTACGTAGGTTGATAGACGTACAAACAGGTAGATAGATAAGACAAACAGGTAGAAACAGAGAAAGAGGGGGGGGGAGAGAACGAAAGAAAGGAACGTGTAGCGAAAAAATAAGACAGAGAGCGAAAGAAAAGAGCTTCGTTTCGTATGCATGGTACAGTGTTTTCTCGTTAATGTTCGCATACTGGGGATCTCGTCACGTACGATATCCAGGGAGAGAAATACTCGTACTAGGAATTCTCAGATATTATCTCTCTTTGAGTCTGCTTGAGATGCGATCGAAAAACAACATTGAATCTGAATGAAATAGAGAGAAATGTTCAAGAACTGTACGGTATCTTCGTGATTAATTTGAAAATGAGATCTATGGTAAAGGTAAGAAATTGTATCCCTATTGCTACGAGAATTCGCCCTTGGAACCGTCACGATGCTCGATATACTATTGAAATGTGGCACTAGTCAATCGAATAAGTCCCTTTATCAATGAGAAGATATTAGTATAACGATGAAATTTCTTGTCACTGATTTTATACGAAAGAGAGCGTTATTATTAAAAATTAAAACGAGACTAAACACAGCACAATTTGGATTATATTTTTTAACAGATGATAATACATTATTGCATATCAATTGATAAATGTATAAATACATGTCAGCCAAATTATGTTTGGCCTCACTTTAATCAGAAAGATCTTACAAATCTGTTGGCAAAAATTTCACAAAAAAGATTGCTAATAATTTAGAAAAATGTAATTGCATTTATGTGTTAAAAGCGACAAGATAGCTTTCAAACTTCGTCGACCGTCTTGACCCGCGATCCCGTTTTCTTCTTTGACAGATATATGGAATTTCATGGCTCGATCCCGAGGTTTTCACGTTTACGGCGGGAACACCGTACCGCAGATAAAACGAACGCTCGTTCCGTTGAACGAGTTCCAAGAATCGGTAAGGGATGATTCCGTGAACGTTACGGAGGGGAAGAAATGCGAACATTAACGAGGAAATCCTGTACTTGGAACGGAAGTTTTTATTAAATGGATCGTGTAATATAAATCCGGTGAACGTTATACAGCGCGAAATTTCATTAGCAAAGAGGAGGATACTGGCTGTTTCAGAATAATTAACGCGTTCAGCAACAGAGTAACTGCTTTCACCATGGCAAGATTGAATTGAAGGTACATTAGCATACACTCTGACGGTTTCATCGGTTCCTCATCGAATGTGAAATTTGATTTCGTGTTTGTTACGTGTACGAGCAATTGCTTTCGTATGTTTCTCTTCGCAGCCGCAGAACATCAAGTGCTGTTGGTGCTCAAACCGTACGCTCTGAACGTGAATTGTTACATCCAATCAGCTACGCTAATCACGTTTCCATGCTTGCTTCATTCGTTATCCTATGATCCCGCGAAACGAAGGGGCGAGCAGGAGCAGCGAACAGAAAAGAAAAACGGTGGAAGAAAAAGGGGGACGTAACGAAAGGAAAAAAAGGGTCGGAGGAGGGTTGACAAGTTCGAAAGACACTATGAGAGAGCTGATCCATTGCTAAACGACGAAGTAGCCATACCTAGACGACAGAACAGAAAGAGATGAGAACAGACAAGAGGGAAGTGAAAGAAATAGAAGACACAGGGGGCGAGCCGCAAAAGAAAATGAACGCTAATAATATACAACTAGAGTCGTGCCAGTTGGGAGAGAGTAGCATGGGGGGCCAATATGCTAAGTTTTGTTCAACATGGACAACTTACATTTCCTTTTCTTTTCTCTTTCGTCAGCGGGTCTATTTTCTCTTTTAGTCACTTTTTCGTGGCCAAACTTATTTTTTTATGGAGCGAGGAATGGCGGTTGCGGCGAACAAGGGGCAGGGGGGCAGAGGGGGCAGGGGAACGGCCAGTAAAACAGTTATGGGCGATACACATGAAACTTCGGGGTCACAGAGAGATATAATAATACGTGGACGAGTAATGTCGATGCCAATGTGAACAGACGGTCGCCGGAAGTGAACGCGGGGTGTAATATAACAGAGTCGAGAGATATACAGAGAGAAAGAAGAAAAGAGAGAGAAAAGTGCCTCGTGCAGTTTCGTGAAGTCGTAGAAAGTAGTAGGAAATGGAGTAGAGAACACAAAAGTGTGTCTGTGTGTATATATGTGTGTGTGTGTGTGTGCGTGCGTTTGTGTAAAGGGAGCAACAGAAAGGATGTTCGTGAATAGGTGAATGAAAAAGGAAAGCAAAGTGTTAAAGAGGGTGGCGAAGAAAGGAGGGTGGCACGCACACGCGCATGCGCATCCGCTCTGATCACTCACACCTCTATTCACACGACACACGCATGTACTCGTGAGTGCGTACACGCGTATTCATTCAGTCGATTCTAGCACAAGTACGTTTTTATGTTACGGTGGCTGCAAAAAGTATGCATTTTTTCTGTTATTTAGCATGGACACACTTCTACTGGGTTCTTCGTCACTCCTGACCTTGATAACTTTAATCGAAGCACTTATTTCATTGTGTTTAAGTATATTAACACTATTCCTACCACGACCGGTCAAATGACCGTTTTTAAAATTTCGATTACAATTTCATAGATACAACGTAATTGAATCGCCTTTAAACTTTAGACTTTTCCTCAAATATACGTATAATACATTTTTCAATATTCACTTCTATTTTCATTGTTTATTTTCTGAGAAAAATTTGTAGTCTGTCTTACGTGGGAATGTCGCGGTTGGGAATAAGTTTATATGAAGTGTTGGTAGGAACAGTGTTAATGTACAGGATGGTCTGAGATATGCTATAATTCTATTCCAAGTGAAATTGGGAAAAAGTTGTAAAGGAAGACTTTGCACTGTTTAATATACTCTACGACGTTACTGTACAACTGATCACCCGTCTCATTTTTTGTGTAAAAATTATGACGGAGAATTAATTTATGCAAAGATACTGTTACTGGGGAAATAATTGCATAATAGTATGCTAGAACGTGTTAGAAGGTGCAAAATTTGTTTCTGATTTTTTTTCTAACTCTACTGGGAATAGAGTTATGTTCTAGTTACTGTGACCATCCTGTACCTAGCAACAGATGTGATATACAAACACAATTATGAAGATTGCGTTAAAAATTGAACGGTAATTGAATTTTGTTGAAAATAAGACACGTCTCATCGTACAAACAAAGATTAATCTGTTCGAAGAAATGTATGTGAGGTCGAATTATGCGCTGAAGAGATTCTAGGAACGGGTGAAGTGTTTGTACCACGAACTGTATAAGAATTAGAGGACCCTAACGAACTGTGTCTTTTAGCCTCTTCGATTCATGCGAGTCTTGCCTCTCGCTGTGTAGAGATCGAGTACGAAAAACGATATACCTTCCTTTAGAAATAAAGTTTAGCAAAATATTAAAAAGAAAGTTATCGTCACTTCTTCCTTTTCACCCACAATCTCTAACAAATTTGTTATTCCCCTTAGGAGCTCTAGGGTTAATTGATGCAAATCGGCGAATAACAACTCGTGAGACCACTAAGAGATTAAATTTATCGAATAGACAATATATAATTCAATAAAATATTTATTTACTATAAGAAAATCGTCTTTCATTTTCATAAAAAAAAAAAAAAAAACGAAATTACTTTCCGAACAACCTAATAGTTTTAAACTCGATACGCGTTAAACGCTCGACGTACCGTGTTTTACCCACGAATGCATGAATATTCAAGCTCGATTCTTTTTTTCGAAAACCGAGCTTCCATCGAAAAAATGTTTATTCTATATTCTTTTTCAGTATTTTTTTGTGAACGATCTATTTGACGCCCAATAACTTTCAGAACAACCCGTGTATGCCAATGCTTTTCGTAGCCACCGTGTAACCGTGCACTTTTCCCTCCTCCGTCGCGTGTGTGCGTGTTCGTTCGCATCCTCGTATACGCGTACATGTGCATACGCACGTAGGGGGAAAAGAAAGAAACAAGCGAAGAAAAAGATCGAGTGCCACCTCAGCCTCCATGCATGATCGCAACTCGAGCCTTCGCACACAAGAATGTCTCTCCTATGTTCTTCGGTTTCTTCTTCCAGTTTATTATTCCTCTATCTTTACATCCGGTTACACAGATTCGGGGATGGTTCGCGTGGATAATCAGCATTTTTTAGCTCGCGACGATCAGCTACCAGCTAATTAGGAATAAATGCGTGTGTAAACTCTGTTCGTGGTCATCGAGAGCGAGAGACTGTGTTCGGAGACAGGTGTGCACGTCTGTGTATTTGTGCGTGTATACGTGTATACGTGTACAGTGTACATGTGCATGGCGAGTCTCGCAATTTGGCCAGCTCGAATAACTTGTACAACGTTTGTTACGGAAGAAAAAACAAATGTTTCAAACAAAAGTTGCATCGTATGTTAACACGTTTAGCGACCGGTAACCGATTAATCGGGTTTTCGTCAGCAACGCTTACCAACCGGTAGCCGATTAATCGGCTTTAAGCTATTTCTTATTTGTAGTAACCACTATAATACATAAAATGAATATAATTTAGCGTTAATATAATGAAAATAAAAGATTTTATTAACCGTTTGCGTACCACGAGCCGCTTTCGCGCTCTTCCGATTTCCTGTCGAGAAAACCCAGTGTATTTGACCGATACAGACAATTGACAGCGCGCTTACAATTTGCCAAAATGCGCTCAAACTTTTAGACGCATGTACGTCGCATCGCCATCACCTAGTATAAGAATATATATATAATAGTATTTCATAAAATAATAAGTTACAAATTAAAAATATGAAAAATTTAAAGGACAAACAATATTTCGGCACATAATCAAAGGAGCGCGATCGCGCTCTTCGGCTTTTTTCAACACATGATCGAAAGAGCGCGATCGCGCTCCTTGGCGTTTTTCGATCGTGTTTTTTGAAAACCCTTTGGTACGCAAACGGTTAAATTTAATTATCCTATAATAACAGAAAGTAGGCAATTTTGTTTGAGCATACGAAACGCACAGACACTCTCGCGCGATAGGCTAAGCTCGCCGGTCGGACGTGCGTATGCTGTTGAAATGCTAGCGATCGGTAAAGTGTTAACACATTCAGCGACCGGCAGATTTTTCGAGTTTCTAACACTGAATACCAACGAAAATAATGAAATTCTGATGCTGCTTGCCGCGAACTTGTATCGTTAGGTCAAAGATAAGAATGATAAAATATGTTTTAAAATATCAATAGTGTAAATATGTGTTTTTTGCATTCGGTTATTAATAACAGGGTGTGAATTCACGTCAGCGGCAACCAGGAATAAAATTTGAAAAGACCTGAATTCACGTCGGCGACAATCAGGAATAGAATTTGACGTGACGTGAATTCACGTCGGCGGTCAAGAAAATGTGTTAAAATATTGCGGTACCGTGTAACGCTTTTTAACACTAGAACTACCGGCGATTAAAGTGTACTTATTTGCATGGAAAAAAGTCAAATTGACGGTTACATGAAAAAGTACTGAATGCTTAGAAAACAAATCTTTATTCATATCTTTTGTAGAAAATCATAGTAAATTTTAGAAGCTTTACAACTGTGAATTTATAAGGCTGCTATGAGTAATCACCAACTGGTCATTTTGACTGCTGTGGTAGTTCTAGTGTTAAAGTCACGCAACTTTCCATTCGAACGTCTTTTTCTTCTATAATAAACGGTTCGCAAGCTATTCGAGGTGACCAAGTTGTAAGACTCACTCTGTACACGTGAAATTCGACGGAGATACAGTCGAAACGTCGAGTTGAGAGCTCGGATCGAGACGGAATCGAGTGCGGGGAACGAAGCGGAAGAAAGGAGAAGAACGGCGACGACGCAACTCGCCCCAACTGACACTCTCGTGTTCCATTCTATTTTTTTCCTTCGTCTTTCTTTTTTTTTTTTTTGCTTCAGTCTAATCAAACGCGTGCTACGCACGTTCAAAGGGTTGTTTCCGGCGGGTCGGCTCTCTCTCTTGCACACGGGAAGGCAGACGGGGAAAGAAGCGGTGTTCTAACGTTCGTTCTCTCTCGCGCGGCTTTCAAAGGAGATGAGTTTCGGTTACATTTCACTCTGTGTATCACGCGACACATACGGCGCACGCTCGAGGATGTAAGTTTGCATGCACTGTGCAAAAAGTTCGTTGGAAGGAGTGCTGCTGGTCTGATCGGTTGTAGTTCATGAAGCCCGCTTCATACCTCGAGCACACTTTCAACTTTGGGGTAATGTTTCCATCGGTTCTTGAAAACTAACGCTGAGTTTCATGCTCTCATAGATCCGAGATAAATAAGGTTAACGCGGTCTAGTTACGTTGTACCGAATGTCGGTATTTCACTCATGCTCATAATTTTTCACACAAGAAGCGTAAATTCATCTTTGTTTCGTCCTGCGCCTCCGATTGATTGTCGTTAGCACTTTGACAAGCAACGAAACCAGTTTCTAGCAACCACCGAATCGGTGTTAACGCTTAACCCTTTGACTGCCACGCGGAAATCACATGTTTCGCTCAGGACGCCATGGGAGTAACACCGCTAGATGCAATATTTCATAGAAATGAATCTTTTATTTTCGATGTTCTAATAACAATTTTTAATCGTTCAACGGGGCACTTTTTACTTCAAAGTATCCTCTAATTAGCGGTAATATTCAAAATCCATTAACTGTCAATTTTTATTCAACTTTTACAATTGTAAGTAGTTGAAGCTTTTATAGAAGCGAATATTTCATAGAAATTGATCTTTCATTTTTGATGTTCAAATAATTTAATGGAACACTTTTTAATCATTTAATGGGACACTTTTTACTTCAAAGTATCTTCTAATTAGCGGTAACGTTCAATATGCACTAACTGTCAATTTTTACGATTGTAAGTAGTTGAAGCTTTTATAGAAGCGAATGTTTCATAGAAATTAATCTTTTATTTTTAATGTTCTAATAACAACTTTCAATCGTTCAATGGGGCACTTTTTACTTTAAAGTATCCTCTAATTAGCGGTAATATTCAAAATCCATTAACTGTCAATTTTTATTCAACTTTTACGATTATAAGCAGTTGAAGCTTTTATAGAAACGAATATTTCATAGAAATTGATCTTTTATTTTTGATGTTCAAATAATTTAATGGGGCACTTTTTACTTCAAAGTATCCTCTAATTAACGGTAATGTTAAAAATGCTCTAACTGTCAATTTTTATTCAACTCTTACAATTGTAAGTAGTTGAAGCGCTCCGGTCACCAATGACCACCGTGGCGTCACGGGAGAAACCATGGCCAGTCATATATGACCAACGTAGCAGTCATAGTGTTAACCGACCTAATAAAGAGACCTACCATCTTTTCCTAAACAAAGCGCTGCCTTTGATTCTATTTGCTTTTGTTATTAGTTGATCTTCAGTTCATTAAATTCATTTTCTGCCTTTCCAAAATACAATCTTTAATTATGTTTTTTAAAAATTGAATACAGAAATACTACGAAGCAAAAGTTAACCATAAACCAGCTTTCTCTTAGCGTACTTTTTCAAGGGCTTCTTCTAAAAACCCAAGCCACATCTGGCATTTTAGAAAGCTCGAAAACGTTAAGAAACAGAACAAAGGGACTGAAGGATCCGGAAGAGGTGGTGGAATTTCGATCACTTTGTTTCGCTAATTTCACGACAAAGTTCGCAAGGTTCGGTCACAGTTACCCTTCCTCGTGCTATATAATAAAGTATCATAATATTTCAAATAAGAGTGTATTTTATTTAAGCAATATAAAACACCATTTCCAATAAAATTCACCTCCAGTTCAAGACTGACTAATAACAAAAGTAAACAGAATCGATGGCAGTGCTTTGTCGAGGACAAGATGGGATATCTCCCCGTTCGGTCGGTTAAGCGTTAATACTCCAACTTTCATGTTTTATATTCGCAATGAACGAATCGTTCGTGATGCACGTCCAAAGTGAAAAAACGTAAATTTGCCATATACGAAACGATTCGCGTGTATTGTAACATCTTAAGTAAGGGTGTATTTTATTTAACCCCTTAATGCACAGTTTTTTTGAAAAAAAAACCGACCAAAAGAAATCAATTTTTTTTTAATTTAAAAACACAATTTAGAACGTTGCCTTGGCAAGAAAATTAAAAATAATCGAAATTTTTATTGTATTGTAAATTTTATTGTCGCTCGAATTATCTCGAGCGCGCACGTTAAGGGGTTAAGCAACATAAAACACTATTTCCAATAAAATTCAACTCCAGTTCAAGACTGATTAATAACAAAAGTAACCAGAATCGATGGCAGTGCTTTATCGAGGAAAAGATGAAAGATCTCCCCGTTCGGTCGGCTGTTAAGCGTTAATACTCCAACTTTCATGTTTTATATTCGCAATGAACGAATCGTTCGTGATGCACGTCCAAAGTGAAAAAACGTAAATTTGCCATATACGAAACGATTCCCGTGTATTCCTCTCTAGTCCAAGAATACGTGTCCTGCTTTTGTGATTGCGTTAAAAAAAAAAAAGGAGCGTGCGCTTACAAAGGCCACAACGAATGAAACCAGCATTCTTTCCACTAACCACTTTCTAACCTCAGCCCAGCAGATTCTTCATACCGAAACGATCCTCGAGCGATACGCGGCTAAGAAGCGCGCTGGTTCGCCGTGAGTAAGTGCTAGTGTTTCCTTCGTTCGCGTACTACTTATCGTTAATAAATAACGGCGCGACGCTCGCTTGTCTTTTTTCTCTACTGTCTAACTAAGTGTACCTGGGTTACACACAGAACCCGGTGCACAGACGCACACATATTTCTTAGCATATAATTCTAGATCGATTGTCGTGCGCTCCTTCGAACAGCAGAAAATTCATCGGGTAAGCGGCGAACGAGGCAGCCTCGTTTGATTAAGGGAAGCGGGCTCGATCGAACGGTGATCACGCTGAAAGCATCTGCGTATAGGCGTATCCTCGGCGATAGAAACGAAAGGAACATTGATTACGGGGGGAGAAAAAGAGGTACACGAGGCGGCACGCTGAATTTTAAAGCTGGTGCGTGCTACTGCGCGAACGCTGTTTCAAAGGAGTTCTGTCATAGGTAACTCGGTCGATTGCCATTTTCTGCTACGCTTTCAACATTGTTTCTAGAAAGAAATTATCTTTTCTTTGTTTGTTTTCTTGTATCTTCGACAATTTCGAACACTCGTCTTTATTCTCTTTACTCGTGCTGTATTTATTTATTATTCGGACAAGGTTGGCGACAATTTCTTTGAATAAATTGATATTGCTAATTGTTCGACGAATATCTATCTCGTGAATAGAAATTAATGTAAATATGGCGTTGAGAAGAATAAGGTTAAAGACGAATTCTATAGTATAGAAATATAAATAATTGTCCATAAGAATTCTTCATCAACTCGAGAATTCGATAAATCGGAGATTTAGATTCGTTAAAATTTATTAAGAATTTTTATTTCTCCAAACAAAAAATAAAGTCTTTCTAAATCATTTTTCAACGAAGAAGTTGAAGAACTTTCTATTCTGGCTTTAATAAATTCACTTTCAGAAGATATACAAAAATTCGTCTCAAGTTGCGATAAATGTTTAAATAGAAGCTGCGATTATATTAAAAAGTAATTAAGTAAATGTACTACAATTACGAAAGAAGGAAACGTTGAAAAAATTTTTCATACTGTTTCAAGACAGCTCTTGAATCGCGTTATACGAGAATTATCTGTACAATCGTTAAAACGTTCAGTCTTTATTTTCATTTGAAACAATTTACGATGACGAATAATTCCATACGTGACGTTTTTTACATTGTAACACGGAATTGACGTCATCCCTGTTACCGGACGGTGAGTAGGTGTATCTCCGACGAATAGTTTATTACTAAATCCTTTGGCTAAATGGAAATAACGTGGTTACGTGTATGAAACGCTGGCTGACTAAATATAAAATTTTATCCCATTCAACCGGGGCTGATTTCAATTGACGTCAGAGGGCGAACGCGCCCCCTCAATGACCGACGTCAATTCCACAAGTATTCGAATGAAACGAAACCGTCGTTAATTGACGTTTCTCATACGGGACGAATGTGTTCACTTATTTGTTCACTGAAATCACCAACCTTGCTCGAATAGAAGCGTTTCGAATTTCCTATCAAAGTACGAGGGTCGGCTAAAAAGTAAAGCACACTGTTGTATATCTCGGGAACGAAAGTGGATACGGTAAAACGTCGGTTATTCGAACGATCGATGATCCGAATATAGAATACATGAATTTGAACGTTTGCATTTAAAAACATTTTTTTTTTTTTATCTTTATTCCGAGTTAAAAGCACCCATGTTTGAGAGTTGTTTAATTTCTATTTGCTTCGCGGCAATCGAAAATTTAGTTCTTTCAGACTGATTATTCAAATGTCGGTTAATCGAATGATCGATGATCCAAATATGGAACACATGTATTTGAACCTTTGCGTTTAAAAACATTTTTTTTTTTATTCTTATTCTGAGTTAAAAGCACTCATGTTTGAGAGTTGCTTAATTTCTATTTGCTTCGCGGCAATTGAAAATTTAGTCCTTTCAGACTGATTATTTGAATGTCGGTTAATCGAATGATCGATGATCCAAATATGGAACACATGTATTTAAACGTTTGCATTTAAAAACTTTTTTTATCTTTATTCGGAGTTAAAAGCACTCATGTTTGAGAGTTGCTTAATTTCTATTTGCTTCGCGGCAATCGAAAATTTAGTCCTTTCAGACTGATTATTCGAATGTCGGTTAATCGAATGATCGATGATCCAAATATGGAACACATGTATTTAAACGTTTGCATTTAAACACATTTTTTTTATCTCTATTCCGAGTTAAAAGCACCCATGTTTGAGAAATGTTTAATTTCTATTTGCTTCGTCCTTTCAGATTGATCATTCGAAGAATCTTTTATCCGTATGGATCTGTTTTTAAATTAATTCTGATAATTCAGGTTCTATTATATTTTAAAAAATCAAAATGAAAATTAAGGTAAAATTTATGAACTTCAAAATGCTACCTTTACTTTTCTACAATCTCCATTTGAAACTTTTGTCCTAAAAGATTACGAGTGTTTTCGTTCCTGTCATTGAAATACTCTTTAATAACGAATTCAGCATACTTGTAGAATATTTTCTTTACCTATTTTCTTGCTCAGGATATACACTCGTGTTAGCGAAGCGTAGCGTATCGCAGAAGACATTCATAGAAAGAATCGGATGGCATTGTAGATGCTTATATGGCGATTGAAGAAGAAAACGGAGGAGATTTGTCGTTGAGAAAATAGCTGTCAAAGAAGTTTCTCGTAGGATTTTGCAAGCCTTTGCATTTTCATTTTATCCTCTTCCTTTATCCCGTAATACTCCATCATTTTCTTAGCCGACCATCGTATTTTGAAAATTAGTATGCTTGAACTATCGATAAAAAATTGTACAATTTAAATGTAAAGAAAATGATTTGAAGGAAGATTTCTTTCCGACTTGAAACTTCTTAACTTTTCGAGAGATACAAAGGTTGAAAACTCTCTTATTTAATACTTTTTAACAAGTCGTACTTTGTCGTCAGGAAGCTTATTCAGGGAATTAATTTTAATCGCTTTTGGGAGCCATGAACGAGAAATAATTAACGTAATACCGCCTGGATATGGCTAGTTTACGAATGTGTGAGTTATCGCTATTATTATTCTGTTGTAATATTTCATTAATTTCCATTTAATTGGACATCGTTATCCTGAATTACAAAAAATAATCGTACAAATCCATACTTCTCAATGCTCGTGTATTTAATCGAATTCAACATTTCATTGCTGCAACACTAAATGTTTATACACACGTAGTCACACAAAACTATTGGGTTGGAGGGAAAGTTCTGTCGTATTTTCCTTTTCCGTTAATTCACGTGGAACCCAAACACTTTGCTTTAACACAAACCCAACAGATTTAATGTGATCTCCAACAGTTGTACGATGAATGCCAAACTCTTCTGCAATTTCTCGACTTGTTAAATGTGGATTATTTTCCAACATGGATCGCAAAACATCATTATCGATCTTGGATTGTCGTCCAGATCGATCACTTTCTTGGAGGCTCAGATCCCCGGAACGAAATTTGCTAAACCATCTTTGACAAGTACGAACATTTACAATATCTTTTCCAAATACCGCGCATAAATTTTTAGATGCAACCGATGCGTTGCTTCCTTTTTGGGATTCATACAAAATGCAGTGTCGTAAATGCACTTTATCTACTGACATGTTTTTTAACTTAAATATCACAAGTAAATGATGAACGGTAAAAAAGGACTCGTTTTATATTATACAGCAGGTAAAAAAAAAACAAAAAAATTCCCAACGACTCACTAGCCAGATGTTTTTTTTTTGATCTACAAGAAAAATTACCTGCCTATTTAAAATACGACAGAACTTTCCCTCCAACCCAATAGTAATTTAATCCCAAAAAATTTAGTACATATACTTGATCCTCATTAATTCACAGATACATGCGATAATTGAAAATTATGGTGGTCAAATACTTTTTCTAACCACCGGCATGAACATTGACACGAGTTATCGATGATCTATCGCCTCCTTTGAAATCACCTTCGTCGCACGTAACGTCTACGAAATTTTACTTTTATCTGGAGCAATACATCAAGGTGAAACCCTATTCCCTACAGTAGAATTCTAAATTATCCGATATCTTGCAAACTCCTCCACGATACACGTAATCACGATAATTCTTACGAGAAACACCGAGACACGAAAGCGGTAATCTAATTACGAAGGATTCTCTATTAGCTTGGTCCAGTGTTATATTTACTTTTAATGTTAGATCAATCTGCAAAAGTGTGTTCGTTCTCCTCGAACTTTGATCAGATCTCCCAGGCTAAGTGATTGCTACGGAAGCGTCGACGAATTAAAAGTTCAACGTGAAATTCATCGGTTCCCCTCGTCCTCGACGATGTCCCCGCGAGTTTGCGTTCCCTTCGAAGCTGACTCGAAGTTTCGCAGAAACGAAATAGAATCCTCTATTCGTTCCCTAGCGTAGATACGTTGCAAACAATTTGTCAAACCTTCGATCCTCCTGAATCGATAACCCTTTGCGGTCCGCGTTTCATTCGCAGTTTCGTCCCAACCGGTCCACAAAGATTTCATTAATCGCTCATCGGCTTGGTACCGTTTACTTTGGAAAACATTCACGAGCTCACTAACGCAACGTACTTATGAATTGGTGAATGTATAAAATAAAAGTTTAAACGTTGTTTAAACATAAACATTATTTTAGTATAATATTTATCAGATTTTGCAGTATTCAATTATAAAAATAAATAAACCGATGAAATTTTATTATTTGTATACGTTTGTTTCAGTATAAAATGATTTTAAAGTAACTGTATAATGCTTCCCTAATGTAGTATAGTAATAATTTACAATTCACTTTATAAAGTTAATTTACAAAAAGCTGAAAATGAAAAATATAAAAATATTGTACGAAATTAAAATAAAGAAAAGACAAAAAAGGGGAATAAAATACAAATTGAACAGCCGTTTCAATAAAAATCCTTCCTACCATCAAAAATTAAAAATCTTTAACTTTAAAATCGTCTTTGTTTTATCCAATTTGGATAAATTTCAGCAAAGTTGTGTTAGTTTAAAGATTAAGTGAATATGAAAACAGTTTTGTCCAGTTTTTCGAGGCAAACACCCCACTGTGCGTTGTATCGTGACACGTTCGACATAAGACCAGCTGGAACGAAACAGCAAAGGAATAAAGCTGTTCCCGAGTTGCCCTCGAAACGATCGCGAAAATTCGCAGCAAGAATCCCAGGAAAACTCGTGGTCTTATTAAACAGCTTGGCGATCAACGAACCGCTACCTCGACCGCGTCTTTTTTTTTCCCCCTTCGTTATACTACAATCGATCTTCAATACTCCCGGCGTTCTCCGGCCGAATTATCAAACCAGATGCTTTCTGCTTCGGCTGCAACAAAAAGCCGGGCTCAGCGGCGAGTTGTTCGTTTAAGAACAACGCGATTCCACCGGTTACGTTTCGTTTCGTTCGTCAAAGCAACGAACCGAATGAAAAAGAGACGAAACTGAACGAAGAGGAACAAAGTACACGCAGGGCGTTTCGGTGCAAGTGGTACAACCGGGTATGGATGGTGAATTTCTTATGAGGGAACAAATCGAAAGTGTGGAATAACAAAGTGTGTTTCGTTTGCGATTTTGTTCTTCAACGTTTTTCGCGATGCGTTTCACTACCTTGCCACGCTTTTCCGATCCGTTAACCGATCGCATTCTGTGTTATAAGGTAATATATCCTTAACCCTTTCGCCATGGCAGTTCGATTCGTCGTAGTGCCATTCCTAAACGGGACTCTTTGCTGAAAGTGAACAGATTGCGTGTGGACAGTGTATTTTAGATGAAACGGGATCTCTCTTTAGAAGAATACACTTGTAACGTCTACGTAAAAGACATAAACTTATTTAATGGGTTTGAAAAGAGTCTCATCAACAATTAAAAATAGTGAAAGAATAATGGATAACAGTGGTACATAAACACATCGTGCATGCCGGACATATCAGGCGTTCGGCTTTGCGAGTTATCATATGGATGCCGGATATATCCGGGGTTCGGAGCGAAAGGGTTAAATGGCGACGATATAGAAATTTTTTGTAACACGTAGCTGTTATGCCGCGTCCACACTGCTGTTCGCGAACAGCTCGCGAACAGTTCGCGAGCTGTGCTCGCCAGCAGTGTGGACACTTTCGCGAACAGCGAGCAGCGAGCAGCGAGCAGCGAACTCCTCAGCGAACAGCGAACAGTGTTCGCTCGGGAAGCGGTACATCAAAGAAACTGTTCGCGAGCTCGAAGCGTATCTGGACGCGTTTGTAACAGTATGTGGCAAAAGCTAATAGCGAACTGCCCATGAATTCAGAGCGAACAAGCTTGTAACTGTTCGCGAGCTCCAGTCTGGATATGCTGCGTTTTCCGTTGGCGAATAGCTCGCGAACCGCACGCGAGCAATTCGTGTGCTGCTCGCGAGCTGCTCGCGAATTGTTCTCCTCTATGTGGACGCGGCTTTAGAAATTGAATACAGAAATACTACGAAGCAAAAGTGAACCGTAAACCAGCTTTCCCTTATTGTACTTTCTCAATGGTTTCTTCTAAGAACCTAAGCCACATCTGGCATTTTAGGAAGCTCGAAAACGTTAAGAAACAGAACAAAGGAACTGAAGGACTCGGACGGAGTTGTAGAAATTTCGACTACTAGTCTCACGACAAAGCTCACAGTGATGACATCGACGTAGAATCGTCGCGTTGTGTGAAAGAGGTTTAACGATAAGACAAAACTGGTGCCTGCACGTGATTATAAACACAGAGACGAACCTCTTAATAGGCGAGAAATGTTCAAGCTTAACTTTCTCGTAAACAAAGTCGCAAACGAAAATTCGTTAGGTATTCTACACTTTCGATTCATTTCCGTACAAGGAATTCACTCCTATTCGCACCGAAACATCCTGTATAAACATATATATATATGTATTCACGCATAAATCTCGCAAGCAATCGAAAAATTCTCTTTGTTCCAAGAGAAAGAAGAATCCTCCTCGAAACTTTCTCTTAGCTTCAGCTTAACAGCGATCTTACTTATACGTACATATACACGATACATACACCTATTGTCAAGAGACCCTGTATAATTATTTACAGATCCGCCCAAAGAGAGAAAGAGACAGAAAGAGAGAGAAAGAGAGAGAGAGAGGAAAAGAGAGAGAGAGAAAGAGTGAGATACACACACACACATTTAATTATTCAAAGTAGCGTGCTTGATCAGAGAACATGTATCTGTTGTACAAAGAGAGCGATAGGAAAGTTGTTATCAAGCAAGCCGACAGGTGATCCGATAGTTTACGTAGTTCACACTGATACACGTGGATGATCCTTCGGCTAATATAATACCTAGAGTCCGTACAACGAAGCATAATATGTACTTTTCCCTGTTGCCCTGTGCTTCCTGATCGTTTCCAACGTGAGAAGTACATACATACATACGTGTGTACAGACGTTCTTCGCGACGCACGTTAATCGAACAGGACATCGATTCGAGGCGTACGAATTAGCGCTTAGTATAATTTGCTCGGAAGGGCTCGAGATTACGGGAAACGTCACGATTTAGTTCCATTTATGTCTACGCCTACGTTCATCCTAAGCCCGTTGCGAAAACCGAAACGTGTTCGATTACGTCGCCCAACGCGGCAATTTTTCCGGAAGCCAGAACGGAGGAAATGCTCGTTCGCGTGCAATCGCAACAGACAGCTTGTAATTACGATTTACCGATGTCGAAAAGATAATAATATTTATGAGGGTAATCTTGGTACCGTTTCGTTCTTCGAATTTTGCTACGTTCGTCTGGTGAAAAACGAAAGATTGGAAGTAATAGCTGTAACCAGAAAGAATGCTATTTTGTCGTTTGAAATAATAATTCCCTTTGAATAATAAAATATACAATTGATGTTTATAGAAGGGTACGAATTTTGGCACCGTTTCGTTGTTCGAATTCTGTTGCAATCGTGTAGTAAAAAGTAAAACTAGCATTTCTAAGGGAAAAAATTGTGATGCCCTTTCATTTTTCGTACTCTGCTGCGATCGTATAATAGCTAATGATTAGAACATTTTTGCCAAAGTGTGTTGTGTGTCAACTTTGCTTAGAAACGTACAAACTGGATGGTCAATGTTAACTGGACGATTTAAAATTTTGTAGGTTGAAAGCACGTATACAAACGAGATTATAATTTAACTTCGGTTGACTCTTGGTTAATTCGAATTAATTAACCAAGTACGCTTGCAAGTACGCATTCCTTTTCGTGATCAATATTTGTTGCTGTAATTCTTCATCGGGCAAAAAGCATAGTTCGTTGGTATATATCTACAAAAGGTGATGTTGGACAGGAAACATTTGTAAAAAGGTCAGTATAAATTGATATGACAATCGATCGAGTTGATATGTATTTCTGGAAGCTATCAACTTAATTCATTTGCATTCGCTATCAAAGGTTTGTTCCCAAAAATTCGACGCGAAAGAGAGGTCTGATAAAATTCACCCCAAAAATTAAACATTTAACAATCACTGATGGTAGCCTTGTGTGTTGTTTAATATCAACGTAAAAATGTATTTTACATTGCGTTGAACGGGGAACAGATGTATGGATTTCAAGAAACATTCTTGAAAACGTGATACAAAATTCTCTTAATTTTCATGATTTCATAAACCCACGAGAAAAATGATTTTTTGTTTTAATCGTAAAGTGCACCATTATTTCTTTCCGAGTACAAAACGTACAAAATTTGGTCTGCACCGTATTCATAGTGGATTTCGTGTTCTTTTAATGAACCACGAGTTGCGATCTCACGTCAACCGCGAAAAAAAGGAAAAAATTCGCGACCAACTTTGCTCGACCGGAAAAACAAACCAGTCCTGTGGTTCCCGTGTCCATCGTTCCGCGATTTCATTACAAAATTCGCAGACCAGCGTGCAACGACAAATATTTACGTTTGGACTTTAGCGTTCGTAATAGACAGACCGTGTGCGTGCGCGGTGCGTAAACATGGCGCATTAGCCAGTCGCATTGGGGAACAATCCGATAGCGTGAGTACCGTAACAGTTCGAAAGATGCGATTTTTTCACAAATTTTCAATCGTATCGGCAATATATCGAAAACAACGTTCGCACAATTCCGTATCTTCACCGAAAATCCAACTCTCTATTCAACAAATCTAATTGAAAAGCATAAGCTGACGTTAATACATTTTCCTGAATATAAGATTCCTACATTAAATGTGTAGAAATCGAAATCCACGATAAATATGGAAATTTGTGTCTCCATTATTATGTATAAAATTATTTTTGGACTGTATATTAATATGGATACTGTTGTGGTTATAGCCAATTCAACAAATCTAGTTGAAAAGCATAAGCTGACGTTAATACATTTTCCTGGATATAACATTCCTACATTAAATGTGTAGAGATCGAAATCCATGATAAATATGGAAATTTGTGTCTCCATTATTATGTATAAAATTATTTTTGGACTGTATATTAATGTGGATACTGTTGTGGTTATAGTCTATTCAACAAATCTAATTGAAAAGCATAAGTTGACGTTAATACATTATTCTAAATATAGCATTTCTACACTAAATGTGTAGAAATCGAAATCCACGATAAATATGAAAATTTTTATCTCCATTATTATGTATAAAATTATTTTTGGGCTATATATTAATGTGAATGCTGTTCTGGTTATCGACAAAACAGAACATTAAAAATGATCGAATAGACGATTTTACCGAGCACACGCGCATTTAAAACGCGTCATTAATCCAAGTCGATAAAACAATTGGTTTGAAAAACGATCGACTTGCTATAATATACCTGCTTGTACTTTTGCAAACAATTGATATCTGAAAGTGTGGGCGAATGTTGAATGTTCGAAAATAGAGGGATGTATAAAAAATATGCACCAAAAACTGTGTGTTTAAAGTATTGATCGGAACAACATTGTAGTCCGATGGCTAAAGTCTGATGTCCCCTGAGAGGAGGCAGCCCAGTAGCCCGTTCGGCTCACGATGTCCCCTCGGTGGGGATATTCGACCGCAAAGGCTAAAATTTCAAAAAAATCTGCGAAATAGCGAATTGTGCGAAAGTATAACGTGCGAAAGTCGAGGGGCGCCTGTAAATCATACGTTTAAGAGCGAAATTTGCGATGAAAACGCAGATACCTCTGATCGTTGCTTTCGGTTATTATCGATTCGATAATTTTACCGTCTTTTGCCGGAAAGCTGCATCGTTTGAACTAGCTGTAATGCGGGCCGATGACAGCGAGCGTTTTCGACGAAGCAGAGTTCGAAAACCGGGGAAAAAAAAAGACAAAAGAGGTGTATTGAAATGCAATTGATCCGCGAGCGACAGTTCCACGGGTAAAGGATCCTCGCAACAGATTTGCCCCTGTAAAGGATGAAACGGCGAATAAGGGAGGGGGGAAAACACGGGAAAAAGAGAGAGAAACTCCGGGAAAATTTGAGTTCGATCCCTGTTCGATTTCCCTCGGCTTTCCTCCGCTCTGTCCGCGGACGAATCGATGGAAAGCATTTTGCGCCCTCGCAACTCGTTCATGTCAAAGAGCTCGCGCTGCTATTTACATGGAATGGCGGCGTTTCGCAATCTGGCCGATTGCTAGCGCTGCTGCTTCCGGTTCGTCCTGTGTACATGCTCCCGGTACACGCAGCACCGTGGACGCGTAACAAGTAAAGTGGTAATCATGAGGTACGTACAGTCGGTCGCAAGATTTTACGCAGGCCTATCAAATTTCTACTGTTTAAAGAGAAGGAGGGTTTCGAGCATTCGACAAATATCGATCCATTGGTTATTTAAAATTGGATAATCTCTGATAAACTAGCAATATTTCTTATTATATTTGTTCAGCAGAAAACATTATTCAATTGGAAACCACGAGATCACGAATTCTACCGTTCGATCATTGTTGACACATTGAAGTACATGAAAAATGTTGTCAGAGATATTGTAATTCTATTGGGACACCAAATTTTACTGATTTTAATATACATCCATGGTAAACGTGTATAGATTCCATTTCAAAACCGCATCTTCGATTAATTTAGATTATCTAGTGAACAAATAGAACTTTTCAGAATTTGTTCAATTTTAACTAATAAATGGATTAATATTCATAAAACGTTGGAAACTTTTGTTCTTGATGCTTAAAATTTAGTAGATGCGTGTAAGCTTTTGTGACAGACTGTATGTATATATACTGTATACATACATATATACAAAGCGAAAGAGACCGAGAGAGGCGGTGATCACTTCCGGTTTCTAAAGTGTAGATGGTACCTTGTTGAGCGCTTCGGTTCTCGCTACGCTAACGGAAACTCGGTTCTAATCGAGGTTTTATTCTCCCGTGTGGTTTTAAATGCGTATATGCGTGTACATTGCGTGGAAATGAGAGAAAGAGAAATAAAAGAAAGAGAGACGGTCACGTGTAGGTGTCAATCTATGAACTCGTTATACCGGCGTCTTTGGCAGTTTCCTGCGCGTCGGTGATGAGGGCGTTTTATCCGTTTCTCCTTCTGAAAAATAGTTCAGTTTCCCTGTGAGGTAACAGCGGTGAACTGAAGAAAACAAATTATTAAACGACGTCGTATTTTAAATCTAACGTTAAATTTATTTCACCTTTAATATTAGTTGATCTCTTATTGGAGATAATAGGGGTATTGGTAGAGTCAAAATGGTAAAGATTAACGTTTTGTTCGATGCAAGCACAATTATTTGCGACCTTTTCGATGTTAATAATCGAGATTGTTTATTTTACCGCATTTAACGTGACGAAGTATTAACTTTAAAACTTAGAGGACATATTAATACTTAATAAGTATTAACTGTTTGAACTCGAGAGGTGATTGTTAATCGTCTAATAATAGTGACTTCAACAATTTTCAAATTCGAAATATTTACTAAGATTCGCCTATATTAAACGTCATTTAGTTCAGTTAAATCGTATACTAAAATTTACATATATCACAATTTAACCTCTCAGTCTGATTAACAAACTAACTAAAGTCTGAAAATTTGCAAAATTACCATTTGGTGTTTAACGATCACCTCTCGAGCGCAAAGGGTTAATACGAAGCCATCCCATCAGATCGGGTCAGATGCTGAAAATCTCGGCTTTCTCGAAAGGGTTAAAGTTTCTAAAATCTCGACATTTCCAAAATCTAACAATTTAATTTACTCGCTTTAATCAGTATGGCTGTAGAATTTCGAATTCAAGAATCCCGAAACTTTCGGGAACTCATCCCCATTTTGAACAATTTCCCCTGTTGACTCGATTTACAGGTTCTCGCACACCTTTATTGTTAACTGTTTGCAATCAAAATACAAGTCGTATTTAATAGTCATATTTAACACTATTCCTACCACAACCGGTCGAATGACCGTTTTTAAAATTTCGATTAAAATTTCATAGATACAACGTAATTAAATCGCCTTTAAACTTTATAGACTTTTCCTCAAATATACGTATACACCAATACCTCGCTTTGCGTCGTTTCGTTTTACGTTTTTTCGATGTTGCGTCGCTGCTCAATTAGTACTAATTTTCATTGCGCGTCGTTAGGTTTTCGAGGTTGCGTTGTTTTGGATTCGAGTCTTGAATTTTTTTCTTGTTTTCTAACAGATGGCTCTACTTTTGTTTCTAATTGCACCATGCCAAAAAAACTCGGTAATTCCTCTTCTAACCGAAAATCAACGTAATTTTAATACAGTTTTATTTTCACTTTGTTTTGCTAATTTTAGAGTTCAGTTTCAATTTTCGATCTTTACATGGTTTGCTATAGAAAATCTTAATTCACTTTGCGTCGTGTTTTTTTGGATCGTAACCCCGACGCAAAGTGAGGTATTGGTGTAATTCATTTTTCAATATTCACTCATTTCTTCATTGTTTGTCGTGGGAATGTCGCGGTAGGAATAGGTGTACGTGAAGTGTCGGTAGGAATAGCGTTAAAAGTTTCACTGTCGTTTAACTCGATTAAACGAATCTTAATACAATAGAATTCTGATGCCGTTTAGTTTCGATACATTACACTTGGAATTTTTTGAAGATCGAGAGTCACCTTTCGAGTCAAAGGGTTAAAGACGGCACACGGCATCTAAAGATTGATATTTCTCGACTATAGTGCACGTATACGCGAACAAAGACGATTCTCTGTAACGGTTGCGATTCGTTTTGTACTCACCCATCAGCAGTCCCATATTTCCGGCCACTTTTCCTGAAGAAGGTGCCGCGGCTATGTCCTCCGGCAAGTCCCCGCTGCATTCGTGTCACGTAAAAGTACAATGAAACAATTCCAATGGCTTTTCGATTCAATCGACTACTTCCGTTTGGAAGCTTTTTTAGTTATTATTAGAATGAAACACGAACATCTCTGTATCAAAATGTACTTGCACGGACCATATTGTACCAATATGTTCAATGGCGGATCCAGAAAATATTATCTGACATTCTAGAGAACTTGTTAGATGTATGCTTAACCTTTTGAGTGCTATATATGCGTCTGACAGAAGTGTTATGACTTATGACAGAAATTATGACTTTTTCCGTGACCACACATTTCAATATTAACCTTCTGAGTGCTACGGGCGCATATATGCGTCTGAAGAAAGTTGCCCGCAGAGATTATGGACGAATATATGCGCTTGTAAATTTTTGTTTTCTTCGCCTTATGACTTTTCAGTGGTCACACAGTTCAATATTAACCTTCTGAGTGCTACGGGCGCTTATATGCGTCTGAAGAAAGTTGCTCGTAGGGATTATGGACGAATATATGCGCTTGCAAATTTTTGTTTTCTTCGCCTTATGACTTTTCGGTGGTCACGCATTTCAATATTAACCTTTTGAGTACTATGGGTGCATATATGCGACTGAAGAAAGTTGCTCGTAGGGATTATGGACGAATATATGCGCTTGTACAATAAATTTTTGTTTTCTTCACCTTATGACTTTCCAGTGGTCACACAGTTCAATATTAACCTTCTGAGTGCTATGGGCGCATATATGCGTCCAATGCACCATGGACGAAAATATGCGTTTGTCAATTTTTTCGATCTTTCGATTACTGTAACGCGATTGTCAGTGTACGAGTAACAATTTTCCATCTTCAGTGACAGCTCGCCGTCCCTTCGAAGCACTTAGACCAAGAATATTCAGCATTCAAAGGGTTAATATGTTGCGTGTTGGCTAATGTAAATTTAATTATTTAAACTGTTGTATCAGACAGAAATAGCGAGATATAAATTGCTAGCAAATTTTAAGTCGTACGAAAGAAAGTTCAAAGATGTATGAGTTCTTACATATTTCCCATTTACATAGTAAATCTTCTGGATCCGCCCCTGAATATGTTAATTACGTGTGAAACGAAAGCATCCGGTGCATATGCATTTAAAAATGTTATGTTTCTACAAAACTCTAGATTCAACTGTTAACTTACGTGTCAGAAACGTGCTCGACTACCAGGTCGACCACATCGTCGCCCCGTTCGGTTATTTGAGCGACTTCCTCAAAGCTTCGGTCCACTAGCGACATTCCGGACCACTCTAACACCTGAGAACAGAGAAGTTGGTTTAGATGGTTTAGATGGTTTAGATGGGAACGAAATTAGAAATGGATAAAACAGCTCTATTTAAAATGAATATAGTCGGTCGTGAAAGCATTCGAGAAGGATAGAAATGGCACTCGCAATATAAAGAGTGCAATCTTTAATTAAGAATATAACTTTGTTGAAATTTATTGTTTATTCCTTTAAGGTAAAGTAACATGAAGGTTAAAGTGCAGTTGATATTCAAATATTTTCGTGAGTAACTCTATCCATCTTAAATACTTAGATAGACTCATTTGTTTATTCTTTTAAAATAAAGCAATATGAAGGTTAAGGTACAGCTGATATTCAAATATTTTCGTAAGCAACTCTATCCATCTTAAATACTTAGATAGATTCATTTGTTTATCCTTTTAAAATAAAGCAATATGAAGGTTAAGGTACAGCTGATATTCAAATATTTTCGTGAGCAACTCTATCCATCTTAAATACTTAGATAGATTCATTTGTTTATTCTTCTAAGATAAAGTAATATGAAGGTTAAGGTACAGCTGATATTCAAATATTTTCGTGAGCAACTCTATCCATCTTAAATACTTAGACAGATTCATTTGTTTATTCTTCTAAGATAAAGTAACATGAAGGATAAAGTTCAGTTGATATTCAAATATTTTCGTGAACAACTCTATCCATCTTAAATACTTAGACAGATTCATTTGTTTATTCTTCTAAGATAAAGTAACATGAAGGATAAAATTCAGTTGATATTCAAATATTTTCGTGAGCAACTCTATCCATTTTAAATACTTAGATAGACTCAGTCAGTTTGTATACCCTGTACATCCAACATCTTTTTACATAGAATTCTATCTTTTTTTTCTTTTCTACTGCTGTTTTACCACATTCAAATTATGTACATTTGTATTCTCATAAACGCGATTAATAGAATGGAATCTCAACCAGAAATTTGTTCCACCCTCTAGGTATTAGAATGCGCGCTTCATGTTGAATGTGTCGAATATTTTCGCACATCGTGCGCGTTCCATAAAATTTTTTCGGACGAAAAGCGAAAATCGAAATCGATTGTTGAAGAAGAAATTGAAAGCGCGCGTATTAAAATTACAGATAAAATACAGGAATAAAACGTCACGTGCGATCCCTTCAACGTTACATTTATTTCTGTTCTTCTTTTACAACATCAATCGTCTCCTCGTTACCACCCTTGATTGAACTTTGCCGCCATTATTCAAATTTTCCTTCGTTGACAGCAGTCTAGAAAATGCTTAACCCTTTCGCTACCAGAGCCTCAGGAGACAAATCGTCACCACAGCCCAGACGTTTTATTATTTAAATATCACATCAATTGTCATTAATTTTTGTGGGATGTATTTATGACGTTCTAACTAAGTGAAATTAGCAATTTTACACACCGACCAACATACATGACGCATAAGTGGCTATAGATAGATAAAAAAATCGTGTTGTCACATATACGTGACGCTAGTAGCGAAAGGGTTAATGCATGGCATTCCACATTATGAGTCGGCTCGCCTCGCAGATGCTTTGAACGATTCTCTGCGAACACGAGCGTGTAATTTATGCTCGAAAATTCGGACTAATTGTGAATGAGCTCGCCAGACGAAAAGTGGCGGATAATTTGTTTCTCGGAGGAAGATGCAGATTTAATGGCGGAATTATATGAAAGTTCTTCCGTACGGCGAGCAAATCCCGAACAAGAATTGATCCCATCTGTTGAATACGAACTTTCGCAATCTTCGAACTGTTTTAATTGCTTTAATAAATTATCCGGTTTCAATGGAAATCAGCCGCAAACTTCGGCGAATTCGTTACAGAGTGCCTTCCGTTCGGTCTGCACAAATCCCTGCTATTCACGTTCCAACGTAGAAAAATTGCAATTATTTCGGGAAACCTTTGAACTTGCGACAGAGCGACTCGTTCTTCAATTTAATTAACGATAAGAGTTGAAAACCTTTTTATTCTATTGTCTACTTGACAATTACCTTATTGTTCACAGTGTAATGCATGTATTGTATGCAATGATTTATTTGATACCAAAAGAGATAACATAGTAATCAATTTCTTGAACAAACAAAGAATTTCGAAACATTTAAAAATTATATGTTATTATATTTTTATATCTCATCATCTTATTATTATTATTTTACGTAGTTTCAGAATTATATCATTTTTATAATATTATTATTGAAACCATCTGCTACTGTAATTTATTATATTACGCTGTATTACCGTTTTACCAATTTCACATTTATTGTACATGCGGGACTGAGCCAAGTATCATGGTTGATGATATTGAAACATTTGCATGAATTCCCTGAATGTGCAGGAAGGTACTATTATTGTTATTATTATCATCTTCATTGTTGTTATTATTAAAATAGAGAATTCCTAGAACGAAATAAAATTCTTTTATCTTTTGATGTGTAATAAACACACCGTGGATTTTTACGCATTTATAAGAAACTGAAGTCTGCGAAAAAAATGTAGAATTCACACGATATGCAAGAATCTGTTAAAAGTATTATTTTAGCCGAAGTGTTTCCATAATATGATATTTAGAGCGCGAAACAAATTTCTACACAAATCCCGTTACACCGCTGTTAACACTATTCCTACCACAACCGGTCAAATGACCGTTTCTAAAATTTCAATTAGAATTTCCTATATATAATGTAATTGAATCGCCTTTAAACTTTACAACTTTTCTTCAAATATATAATACATTTTTCAATGTTCGCTTCTTTTTTCATTGTTTATTTTCTGGGAAAAATGTATAGTCTGTCCTACCTATCACGATCGGTCATAAGACCGTTTTTAAAATTTCGATAGAACTTTCCTATAATACGAGGGTAAGTCAATTATTATCCGCAATGTGGTTATATTTTTCTTTATGTTGACAGTACTGTCGTGAATCGTAAATGACGCATGCATGGTTTAATTGTTGTTATGTCTGCACAAGTTAGATCCTGCTAGGTTAGCTAATTTGTCGTTGTCGTGCCGTTAACCATGGCTGCTTCGCTCTCTGTTTGCACCAAAGAAGAGCAACGTTCAGTTATCCGTTTTTTGTGGTTGGAAGGTGTAACAGGCACCGAAATTCATCGAAGACTTTCAGTACAGTACGGGAACAGTGTATTGCCTCAACGGAGTGTCAGGGAATGGATTGAAAAATTTAAAAACGGTCGTACGAGTGTTACGTATGACAAAGGAGCAGTAAAAGAAGCGGTGCAGTCTTGGCTCGCAGCTCATCCAAAAACCTTCTTTTATGAGGGTTTTAGGAAGCTTGTGCAACGATGGACCAAGTGCATTGAAAAGCAAGAGGACTATGTTGAAAAATAATGTACATGTATGTTTCCTATTTGTATTACAATTAAATTTTTAACCACATTGCGGATAATAGTTGACTTACCCTCGTATAATATATTTTTCAATATTCACTTCCTTTTTCATTGTTTATTTTTTGAGAAAAATTTGTAGTCTGTCTTAACGTGGAAATGTCGCGGTAGGAATAGGTATACGTGTTAACACTATTCCTACCACGACTGGTCAAATGACCGTTTTTAAAATTTCAATAAAAATTTCATAGATACAACGTAATTGAATCGCCTTTAAACTTTAGACTTTTTCTCAGATATATGTATAATATATTTTTCAATATTTACTTCCTTTTTCATTGTTTATTTTTTGAGAAAAATTTGTAGTCTGTCTTATATGGAAATGTTGCGGTAGGAATAGGTTTTCGTTAAGTGTCGATAGGAATAGTGTTAATACTAGGTTTATGGTACCCATCAATTTGACGAGTTACAGACTTCATGAATAAAATTTGCAAAAATAATTACTATTATTTTTATCAAATTTTGCTAATTTTTATCAATGGAGCGATACAAAAGTACCCAAATCTATTTCCCCCTCAGTTCTGCAATTTCACATTTTTCATCTATTTCTTAACACTAGAACTACCGATGACTACAGTGTACTTATTTGCATAGAACAGATCAAATTGAAAATTACATGAAAAAATATCGAATACACAGAAAACAAATCTTTATTTATACCCTCTGCAGAAAATCGTAGTAAATTTTGAAAGCTTGGTAAAGTAAATATATAAGGTTGTTATAAATATATTTTGACTGCTATAGTAGTTCTAGTGTTAATGTATAAATATTATAAGTAGATATACAAGAAATGTCTGTAAATCTAGTGTTAATATATGAACATTATAAGTAGATATACAAGAAATGTCTGCAAATCTAGTGTTAAGATACACAATTTTTCTGTGTTATGCACTTCTGCATTTCTCATAACTTGTCCACAAGCAGCGCGAATTATCCTGTTCCCAAATGCGTATTCTAGTTAATCAATTACTTCTGATTAATAACAAATAATAGTTGGTTTTATTGTAAATCACAGAACATTTACATTATTTTTATATCTACCAACACCCAATCCTAAAGAACTAGCTAGGTAACTTTCACGTGCTACGAGCGAAGACCTCCGCAAGTTGTTTAAAATGAGAGAAAAGGACGGGCAACGGGGAAAAAAGGACAAATTTGCGGAGACGTTCTTTGTGGCGGAAACGAACCACGAAACGATCACACCTGCGCCCGCACACTTTGCGAGTCTTCCGTTGGAATATGCCTCAAGTGTTCGCGACAGCGGCGAAATTATTTAATTGCGATCGCGGCCACGCACAGACTATACCAGCGCTCCCGTCATTAATTAGGATTTAATTTCTGTGTCAAACAGGTCGGTCGATGGACACGCCATGCAAATTAACCCTGAATCAGCAACACGGTGGGGGGGGGGGAACAGTTTCAATCACTTGCTTCTTGCTTTTGATTAATGCAAACCGATCTTGTTGCTACCAATTCGTTTCAGCGAGCTGATTATGGTCGAATAGACGCTCGTTTTGGAAATTATTACAATAAATATTATTATTGTAATTATTATTATTATCTAATTTTCATGTTGGACCGTCAGCTATAGTTTTATTTCATACAAATAGATCTTATTTATTGAAACTGAATATTTTTAGGTTTCATTGATTTTTTTTTGCTTTCATCAGAATTATTCGAATTGCTTAAAAAAGATTATCCTGGTATTGTCGTGGAAATATTAATCTTGGTTAAACTTATTTTTTCTTCGTATGAAAAGAAATTTTTCTTATTGCGTTAATTAATTTACAATTATTAACAATTATAGTTGTTCATGAAATAATAATTATTATTATATTTCCGTTGATTACAAAATCACAATGTTAATATTAATAAATGATTATTAGTAATACTAATTTTGTGTTATCATCATTATTATTACAATCATTATTATAAACATTAATTACAATAATGGCACTACCCCGTTTATTAAACGAACTGCTTTAATTATCAATTATATTAGCAAATTCAATGATAATTAGAGAGCTGTAACAAATTCTTTGTATTAAATTAAACTGTAAACAGGCTGTTTAATTATTTCTTTCAATCAATGTATCAATTTGCATTTTCCCCGTCATATATTCTTCCAAACACTCGTTTCCTTTCCTTCTAATCACCAAGCTTTCTCGCTCGATGCATTCGGTCACGTTCACCCAAAATTCTTTAGTCGAATCCAAATATTCTACCTTCACACGTCTATCACCAAATTCAAGCAATTTTCAAATTTTTCTAAACTCGCATCCACTCGACCGCATTCCTACAAAATTGTAGCGCACGCTAAGAGATATCTCGTAGTTGGCAGTGAATGGGTTAACGTAGTCTACGTGCCGAGTGGCTGGCGAAAGTTATGCCGTTCCTGTGGACCCGTAGAACTTCCTAGACGACGACGACCCCTTGAACACACGCCGGACTTCGCAATATCGATCTTATCTGCGGGACCAACGCCGCCGGTCATTAGCATCCTGGATCATTAAGCTACGCGTATTTAAGCAACGTTACAAATTGATAGCGCCAGGATTAGGTGGATAGGGGTTAAGTAATCGTCGCGTTTCCGGTGCTCGAGGGTTAGGAGAATTTGCGCGGGACGTAATGGCAGCAAATTTCGTACAAAGTAAAGGAATCCTTTGACTTTTTGCTTCGTTTACCTGTGCGAATAAAATAGAACGATTGAGGGTGTAATTTGTTGAAAAAGGGTTTTATGGGTGCAAAAGCTAGAATTTTTACTGATTAAACTCTTCTTGAACGACGAATTTATTGTAGCAATCGCGAAAATTAGATAAAATCAGTGGTTTCTTATTTATCATTTAATTGTTATCTGGCGACTGTCAGTGGAAACTGCGATTAACGATAAAACTAGCGACAATTAATGTGCAATTATTTGCACGGAAGAGATCAAATGGAAAAATTCTAAATATATAGAAAAATCTTTATTTATAACTTCTGCAGAAAATTATAGTAAAGTTTGGAAACTTTACAACAGTGAATTTTGTTGAAGGTTGCTATGAATAATCACCAATTAATTATTTTAACTGCTCTGGTAGTTCCAATGTTAAAATTTGAATTAAACACTAATTACATAATAATTAAATACGAGCGTAATCACTATTACAGTCAAATAGCGAGTGTTATCTTGTACAGTAACTCACGAAATTTATCGAAAGCTTTCCTTTGTTATATTTCTCATTTAATGGAAACATAGTTTTCGATTGTAAATTACATAAAATTAATTAAGAACTTCAAAATGCACGAAGAGCAATATTCATTAGAAAAATAATTAACTATTAAAATTGTGGTTGCACTTGATGTAAAATGTAGCTTAACCCTTTGTGATCAATTTCGTGAGTCACTTTACATCTATTGAATGTATCTACCATTATCCTATTAAAGATAGAATACTCTATCTTGAGCATCTACGACAAATCGAGGGTGATAAATCGAGCACGCGAGGAACAAAGGAGAATTTCGTGCCACGTAATACCTCCTACCCGGCATTTGCCTTTCCATCTTCGGCATTCCCTGTATTCCCTAAACGAAATTCCGCTCGTTTTTCTGACTGAAACGTCCCCGACGATCAAACACACCCTCCCCTACCTTGTTTCCAGTCTGTCCTCATCCAATTCCTAAATTTCACCACAGGGAACGCAGAAAGAAGAACCAAATAAACCAACCCTCCTGCTTATTGCGTTCATAAAGCGAGCTTCTGTAGTATAAACGATAGTTTTTTAACAAAAATTGTTCTCCTGTTTCTAATAATTTTCCATACGAATAATCAGTGTCAAAAGATTTTATCTCAATGAAATTTAACCCTTAACACTCCTACTTTTAAATGTGAATTTCTATCGGCAACTTCAATTTATTCTTATCATATTTTGACTTGCAAATAATAATAGTATTAAAGTAATTCAAAACAATCTTTATTCATTTCAGAAGTAATATAATTTTGATTACAATATTTATACTATTAATTATATTGGTGGTGCTTGAGAGACATACTTGGAACCATAAGGGTTAAATGCTACAATTAGATGTAAATAATAATATTAAAGTGATTCAAAATAATCTTTACTCATTTCAGAAGTAAAAGAATTTTGATTACAATATTTATACTATTAATTATATTGGTGGTGCTTGAGAGGCATACTTGGCTCCATAAGGGTTAAATGCTACCATTAGATGTAAATAATAATATTAAATTAATTCAAAGTCATCTTTACTCATTTTAGAACTAATATAATTTTTATTACAATATTTATACTATTAATTATATTGTTGGTGCTTGAAAGGCACACTTGAAGCCATAAGGGTTAAATGCTACAATTAGATGTAAATAATAATATTAAAATGATTCAAAATAACCTTTATTCATTTTAGAACTAACATAATTTTAATTACAATATTTATACTATTAATTATATTGCTGGTGCTTGAGAGGCACATTTGGAAACCATAAGGAGTAAAACAAAGAAATTACCTAACGTGCACCAATTTTTACTTATTTAATTCACTTAATTTAGAGACACTTTCGAATTATATAGACCCAAACGCGATAAAAGGGTTGAAATAAAAGAAACAGTTTGAATGAAACGAAGAAGAATGAAAAGAGGGAAAAGAACAACGGCTCGTAAGACAGATTGGAGGATCGGCTCGGATCGATTGGACGATTTCGCGGGAGTCGTCGCGAATAAATAAGAAACCGAGCCTCTAAGTGGATCAGCTATGGCGCGAAAAAAGAGGAACGGGCGAATTCGCGGCAACCGATATTGGATTCAACTCTCTCTCTCTCTCCCTGCCCTCTTCCATCCCCCTCCGTCACCCAGCTTCGCCCCGTTTCCGGGTGCCCTCCGCTTTTCCCATTTTTAGAAGGCCAGAGAGAGCGCTCCGCGATCTGATTCCTTTGTTATTTCCGCGTCCCAAGCTCGCAACCGCCTTCCACGAAAGCGGAATCCGAGGATCCTCGAGTGCAGCATCCCCCGTCAAGCTGCGATCGACGACGATAATCGCGTCGCGAGATGAAACGCGCGAGAGGGAGCCGTTCCTTCGTCTTGCCTCTCGTCAATTCTATTTCAACGATCCACACAGTTGCTCGAACTTGCGATGGTTCGCAAGCAAATGCGAACGATTCTTTCTTAACACTTTGCCGGCCGCTGTCACGTACGCGTGACTTCTTTTCGCCAGCGATGATGCTTTATTTCGATGTTTGTATAATTAAAAAATACAAGACTGTGCAATAAAAATGGTGTAACTGTTGAATTGAAACAACTAAAAGTCGCGGAGATGCGCTAAAGGCTACGTGTGTTAGGGATGGGCAGCAAGGATACTTGGATTAAATAAGAATAACTCGAGGTCCGCTTTTTATAAATTCCTCTGACTGACTGCCTTATTCTTTACTGGTTGTTCTTACACTCCTAGGGTCGGGGGTCGGTCCGAAAATTACCTGCCCCCGACCGGCACACTTTAAGGTGGGGAGGTACAAATTAAATACTGATCTTTTCCCAAATCCGACAGTAACAGTTATTTCAACACCTTTTTTGATAGTAATTATATTGTAACTACTTATGTTACAAACGATTGTGTAAATATCACCGTTGACGAGCAATAGAACCTGCGTAACTCGATAAATGTGCGGCCGGCAAAGTGTTAAGAAAGTTAGCCAACCGAATGGGGTGATCTGACATTTTTCTTCGACAAAACGCTGCCATCGAAGATAACTGGCACCTCTCTTGGACTTAACATTTAACTTTCCGTTTCATATAACTGCTTTTTTTCGATATTCGATTGTTTTCTGTTGTTTAATAGAATTTTCTGTCGTTATGAATTGAAGTTTGTAGTCTACGTGAAGAATGGATTTGAAAGTTAACACTTAACCAGCTAAATGGAGGGAGGTCTCTCATTCTTTTTTTTTGCCATTGATTCTATTTACTTTTGTTATTAGCTAGTTTTGAACTAGCGTTGTTCACGGTTCGTCAAATGCATTCTGTGCTTTTCCAAAGTACAATTTTTGATCAACAGTGGCCCAAGACTAACTAATAACAAGTAATTGGAGATCGCGTTACTGTATTCCTCGGAGTGTTAGGCTTCGTTTGATATCCGTATGGGGTTAAAATGAAAAGGGTTGGAATAAGTAATTGCGATAATTATCTATTTCAACGAAAGAAAAAGTTAAATCAAGTAAAATGTAACATAAATAAATGTAACATTTTATAGTTAGCACACTGCTGAAGTGTAATATTACGAAGGTTGCATTGTATAAGTTGATGGTAATCTCCAATGAATTTTTGGAATAGAAATAAAGTTGAAATTTTTAATTGTATTGAGATAATATTATTTCAAGGTATATATACTTAAGATACTTAACTTTTGCTTTCACTATACCTTAACATTGTCCTACGAATTTACTGTTATAAAACAAAAACACACAATTTTCCCTCAGCCGCGTATAATAAATTTTTATAGCGCCCAGCATCGATTATATTCACGGATATATATTTCTTCTGTTTATTTGTACGTTTTATTTTTCAAACTGTATTTCATCTAGGTACGTTTCAGCTTTTTATCATTAATTTATGATTTCCAGCTGAACTAATATCTCATACATTTTATTTCCAATATATTGGTCGAACATGGCTGCATTACAGTGAATATAATCGGAAAGAACGTCAGCCAGAAGGCCGCATGTTATTATAGAACATTTTTCTCGGAACCCCGGAAATATTGTGATATTAATAAATTCCATCTATCAAGCATCAGAGCGGCGAAGTAAACACGGGACAAACGTGCGTTTCGAATTTAATTAATCAAGCCTTTCGAAAAGTGCACGGACTTCCAAAACATCGCTGGGTCTAATTAAAATATGACTCCACTTACGTCAGGGCCGGGGCTAACTTGCAACAAGGCCGTGAATCACACGGTCAATTTATTGCTTCCGCACTTCGTCCAACATGCAACAACATGCTAAACAGAATTACAGCGTAAAATTTCAACTACCAGTGACTGAGTGTAATAAATTAGAAAGTTGCGCTGTAAATCATTTTACACGTGGATTACTTCGGTAACGCCATACTACGATAATGGTAATTGTAATAAATGAGATTAAGATCGTAGTAATTATCAATGGAAATTATAATAATTACAATTTGAATAATTATTCAAATTCAAGTTCGTGTAACTTAACACTAAATTTACGGAAATTTCTTGTTTATCTACTTCTAATATTATAATATATATTAACCCTTTGTGCTCGAAAGGTGACTATTAATCACCAAATGACAGAGTTTCGCAAATTTTCAGACTTTAGTTAGTTTGTTTATTAATTATACTCAGACGTTAAATAGTCATATATGTAAATTTTAGTATATCACTTAATTAACTTAAATTACGTTTAATATAGGCAAATTTTAGTAAATATTTCAAATTTGGAAATTGTTGAAGTTAGTATAATTAGACGACTAACAGTCACCTCTCGAGTGTAAAGGGTAAACTTCAGAGATTTTCAAGTGCAAAATATTTACGAAAATCGTTCATATTAAATTTCATTTCAAATTTAATTAAGTCATATACTAAAATTTACATGTGTGACTATTTAACCTCCGAGCCTGACTAATAAACAGACTAAATAAAGTTTGAAAATTTGTTAAGCTATCATTAGACGATTAACAGTCACTTCTCGAGTGCAAAGGGTTAAGGAATAGGTGAATACATAAAAAAAAGAGTGAAATTACAGAACTGAGAGGGAAACAGATTTGTGTATATTCGTATCACTTCATCGATAAAACTCAACAAAAATTGTTAGGAATAATAGTAATTACTTTTGTAAATTTTACTCATGAAGTTCAAAATTCGTCAAATTGACGTGTTAAACATGATTGTAATCCCAATTTTATTGCAACTCTAATTAAATCGAAGGCTGTTTCGAAAATTTCAAATCTAAATTTATGTTCATTCATCGCTAATAAATTGTCCATCGAAATCTTATTTCCAGGATTCTCGAATTGTTTCACCGACAAATTAGCAATTTCGCGTTCCAAATGATCTGTTCCCGTTATCCCGCTGGTGCCTGTTTTCACCTAATCCTGTCGATCAGCAACAGGAACAAACGACACCATACCCGAATCAATAACACGTTTCGCCACAAAGCTGGTTTACCCTCAACTCATAATAGATAGGGGGCGGGTGGATCCTATGTACGGCAGTTAACCCAACTTCTCTAATCTTCAAACTAATTTTGAGTTTAATCCGTGACCACGAATATTCAGTTTACCCGGAACTGTTAACGTTGGACACTTTCCAGATATACATTAAAATTATGTCAACACCGTCAAGATCGAGGAATTTTTTTTTTTCTTTTAATGAAAAACAATTTTTCTAAATCCAAGATAATTTTTGCAAAATATCTTTCAGGAAAGGCAGATTTCATTTTAATATCCACATTCCTCGTTATTCTTAATTCAATTTAATTTAGAGATAAGATAATTTCGAACGAAACTGAAAAAGATATTTATTTATTTTATTTTATTTATAAACAGACCGAAACCCTTTATATAATTTGCATACAAAGAAAAAGAAAAGAAGAATGAATTTGATTAAAGACATGCATATTAAACTTACAATTAGCGTGACAAGGAAGAGACGTGTACAATAATGCGTTATACGACTAAGAAATAAAGTTAATCAATTAATTTACACAATTGTCTTTTAAAGGTATGTGAAGATCCACAAAAGAAAATCTATACGATCACTAATACTGTTAGAGTTAATAGTGATACAATTGATTGGATTCTATAACACGTTCATCACCTTGTCACCCATATTTGAATGACGCTCTTTTTCTTAAAGTTAAATAGGATTTTAACACTATTTCTACCGACACTTCACGTGTACCTATTCCTACCGCGACATTCCCACGTAAGACAGACCATAAATTTTTCTCAAAAAATAAACAATGAAAAAGGAAGTGAATATTGAAAAATGGATTATACATTTATTGTATATTTGAGGAAAAGTCTAAAGTTTAAAGGCGATTCAACTACGTTGTATCAATGAAATTTTAATCGAAATTTTAAAAACGGTCATTTGACCGGTTGTGGTAGGAATAGTGTTAAATTGGAGATGGAATAAGCATTGAAATATAATATATAAAATACATAAAATAAAAATAAAAATTTTAAATTTTTGCTGTTTTTATATTTTTTTAACCCAGTTTTCTATGCAATCGGATTTGGGCCCAACGAGAAACTCGGCCGAATCACAGCTAGGCGACGAATGTGTTAATCCATACGTGGATCTGGATTTATGTGTATGCTTTTCTTAATTGCCCCAGAAAAATACTCGGTCCCACTTTCGAGAGTTAAAAACGGCAAGGAATACGTGTCACGTAAATATACAAAAAATTGTTTTACCTCTGAAAGTAGGTTGTTTCAAGGACTTATGAAATATTAATGGGAAATTATGCTCCTTAATGTCCATTGAAAACATAAAGAGGCCCTTACCTTTGACTAATCCATTCCTCCCTTCCGGGCATGAATTACGTATGCAAAACCGTTTCGTTGAATAACAAATTATGTTTTCATTCAGCTTTATTTTCATACGAATCTAACGCGAACGTTTCGCGCAGATTTAAGCCAAGCAAGTTTACCGTTTCCTCTTTTTCTTTCGTTTCTTCCGTAAGAATGCACGCTTCGAGCGTTTATTGTGTTTTCCTGTCAACGTATCATCAGAGCTCTTTAATCCTCGCTAATTACACGATTCGATAGAGAAAACGATTAAATAACGAGCTGGCTGAATGCCTTGGAGGTTGTAATTAATGATAACGATCGCTCGATTAACGTTCGTTTTTCGGGATTCGTGTTACACCTACTTGGAAGAACGTGCAGCTATGGTTATACAAAATAATAATAATAATAATATAGGTTGTAGAGTATAATGAGTTCATTTCACAAAGGATTTAATTATCATCCTTTTGTGAAAAAGAAACCCTTTTGGACCTGAAAGTCACCCTCTAAATTCTTATAGAATAAAATTTCACTGAAAGTTTGCATTAAACCAGTAAATTTACTCAGACAAGAAGTATATATTTATCTTGAAGTTAATCATGGAGAAAGATTTACTGAGAAGCATCCTTCCTTACAATTTAATCTCGATAATCACTATGTTCGTTACTTTCGAAGCTTAATTCTTTCTTTTAATTCACTTTTATTTTCTTATACATTTCAATTCAATAATTGGTACCTTCAATGATATCTAACCCTCCTATAATATTTCACATGATTCAATGATGTCTATAAATTAATAAAACCTTATTTTAAAACTTAATCTCGGTAACCACTATATCCGTTATCTTCGAAATTTAATTGTTTCTTTTAATTCACTTTTATTTTCTTATACATTTCAATTCAATAATTGGTACCTTCAATGATATCTAACCCTCCTGTAATACTTCACATGCCTCAATGATGTCTATAAATTAATACAACCTTATTTTAAACCTTTATCTCGGTAACCACTATGTCCATTGCCTTTGAAACTTAATTTCTTTCTTTCATTCGCTTCCATTTTTGTTTAGATTTCAATTCAATAATTGGTACCTTCAATGATATCTAACCCTCCTATAATATTTCACATGCCTCAATGATGTCTATAAATTAACATAACCTTATTTTAAACCACAATAGAATCAAATTTGTCAACCTTGTCTAATTTCACGTACACCTTGGAATATCTACATATGAGGATAAATGTTTGACCAAACTTCCACTAAAAACTTATAATTTCATGCTATGACGCTTTATAATTGAAAATTCAAAATTGTCACACAAAATTAGTTTCTGTAATCTTGAACGCAATAAGAAGAGCTAACACAAATAACCGTACACAAAAAGTTCGATCTAAACGTCGAAAAGTGGTCAAGAAGATTCTGTATGCCGCGTAATATGCAAGAACTAATTACAGCGTCCCATTTAACGAGGAAAAGGGCAAAAAGAGGAATTATTTCTGGCCGCGTGTCGGCGGATTCAAGATCAGTGCAAATGTTGGCTGGACTACAATCAACGCGGCGGCGAGGGGATGAAAAGGGTCGAGGAAAAGTTCGAGGACGGCCATTTAAATTTCGCAGTTGAAAAGCTCGTATGAAACCGCGCTCCGATTCTTCGAATTCGTTTCATTTTCTCTCCCGCCCCCCTCTTTTTCAAAAAAACAGTGAAGGGTTGCGCATCTCTCACGGCCTCCACCGTTTTTTCCCGTTTTTTATTATTTTTTTTTCTTTATTTTTCGCGCGTTCGCGAATCCTCGATTCCAGGTTGCACGTTCGTGGCCTGCACTTCCGGCCAAGGGCTCTTTGAAATTTTTGACCAACCATCTCCTATCTCAACCCCGATTCGTCTAGTAGAATCAAAAACTACTAATTTTAAGGTTGAAAATTTGGGTCAGGCCGGGTCAGGCTGGATTTCATCCTAAAATTTTTGAAATTTCTGGATTGTTATGTGAACTGTTAATCCTACTGTGTTTTTCGAATTTTATTGTGATCAGTCGTCTCTTAATTTCGTTGAAAGAAACTCCAAATTTGCCGAAAAATGGTTCCTCGATATAATATCAAAAGGGTACGGTAGGTGATAGCTTTATTAGCAAGTTTCTCTATTTATTACAAAAAATTAATGAAATCTTTTAATGAAACAGTAACACATCTGCGATGAAAACGTCTAAAAATCTATGGCAGTGTTAAGCTAGATTCCTCAAATCTATCCTTCTTTCTCCACATTTAGTTAGAAACAAATTGTTTTCTAGCCTTATCATCACGTCGTGTAAGCTTCAAAATATAAACCCTCTTACCAGTCAGATCAATTTTTTTAGAATACAACAGAAATGAACGCATAAAAATTTGCAATAGGTATAATAACATAGGATTAACGTATGCAAATGATAATAAAATTAATGCTACGCATTCTACAAAATACCTACATACATACATAATACACTTCTAACTAATCAGTATATCAAATTTGTGAGTCAAGGCACGAAAAAGCGAATAATTAAATTTTTATTTCAAACTTGCAATAGGTATAATAGAGAAAGATTTATACTATAACATATGCAAATGATAATAAAATTAAATGCCTACATAGATACACGCATACACAATACGTTTCTAGCTAATCAGTATATCAAATTTGTGAGTCAAGGCACGAAAAAGCGAATAATTAAATTTTTATTTCAAACTTGCAATAGGTATAATAGAGAATGATTTATACTATAACATATGCAAATGATAATAAAATTAAATGCCTACATAGATACACGCATACACAATGCGCTTCTAACTAATCAGTATATCAAATTTGTGAGTCAAGGCACGAAAAAGCGAATAATTAAATTTTTATTTCAAACTTGCAATAGGTATAATAGAGAATGATTTATACTACAACATATGCAAATGATAATAAAATTAAACGCCTACACACATAGATGCATACACAATACGCTTCTAGCTAATCAGTATATCAAATTTGTGAGTCAAGGCACGAAAAAGCGAATAATTAAATTTTTATTTCAAGTTGCAGCAGCGACTGTCGAGTACCGTCAGAAAATGAAAGGGGTCGGTTAACAATTTTTGTTGCCCCAAAAATGAAGTTTCGCCGGGACGTGTGCAACGACGTCGGCTTCTGGAACAATGGGACCGGCATTCGAGCGAGCAACACCGAGCATCGACCCCTGTCTCGGGTTTTAGACACCGAACAACGCGCGTGCGTGGCGCGGAAATTGCTGTGGAAACTTTTCGGATGTTCTCCGGGGAGTGAACGAGGACAGATAAGCGAGCGTCGCCGTATCGCGAGTCCTAGCCGAGCGGAACGCGAGCGTTTCCAGAGCGCAGTTTCACGCGTTGACGGGTCGAACTGGCTTCCAAGGATTCCGGGAAACGTTCCCCGTTCCCGTTCGGATGCCGTTTTAACCCAACAGCACTCCCTTTTTCAGCTTGGCTTCAAACCCTTTGTTTTGCATTTTTTCTTTTTTTTTTTTCGTTCAATTTTAAATACAAGAAAGATAGTATTCACGAGAGAATTGAATCGTAATGGGGTTTTAGTTTCACTTAGTTTATTGAAATTAATGAACATTATTATTAGTGTATATAAATTAAGTGTAATCTATGCATTTTTATGTTTGACCTTTTTTTTCACGGTATTAAAGTAAATTGTAGTGAACACTGATAAATATTAATTAATTGTAATCTATGCATTTTTATGTTTAACATTTTTTTTCACGGTATTAAAGCAAATTGCAGTGAATACTAATAAATATAAATTATGTGTAATCTATGCATTTCTATGTTTGACCTTTTTTTTCACGGTATTAAAGCAAGTTGTAGTGAATACTGATAAATATAAATTAAGTGTAATATATGCGTTTTTATGTTTGGAATTTTTTTTCACGGTATTAAAGCAAATTGTAGTGAACACTGATAAATATAAATTAAGTGTAATCTATGCATTTTTATGTTTGACCTTTTTTTTCACGGTATTAAAGTAAATTGTAGTGAACACTGATAAATATTAATTAATTGTAATCTATGCATTTTTATGTTTAACATTTTTTTTCACGGTATTAAAGCAAATTGCAGTGAATACTAATAAATATAAATTATGTGTAATCTATGCATTTCTATGTTTGACCTTTTTTTTCACGGTATTAAAGCAAGTTGTAGTGAATACTGATAAATATAAATTAAGTGTAATATATGCGTTTTTATGTTTGGAATTTTTTTTCACGGTATTAAAGCAAATTGTAGTGAACACTGATAAATATAAATTAAGTGTAATCTATGCATTTTTATGTTTGACATTTTCTCTTCACAGTATTAAAGCAAGTTAATAATGAAAAGATTATTTAATAATTTATTGTTACGGTTCTTCTTAAATAGGGTTAATATCTTTTTAAGAAGTGTATAGGAGATAAGTTTTTAAAGGAGTAATACAAAATTATTGGAAGAAGAAAGAAACACAATTTTTTAATACAATGTTGTAGAATGGAAGACAATCGTGAATGTATTTTGTAACAAATTTCCTTTGTCGTCTTAGAATAAACACAGAGGACAGGTTACACAAATTATAGATAAGATTGTTCTATTGACTTTATATCTCCGTGTGGGAACCGTGTAGCATCTTAAAATACCCCAGGGGAGTAGAATTGGAGTGTCGTTTGCCTTTTCCATCCTCAACGTGCGCTATAGAAGAGGAATTCATGGCCTAGCAGGCAGAGGTAAGAATGTTCTGCGCAGCATCCCATTTCGAGGGACACTGTTCATTTATTCCCGTTTTTCGAAGACAGAAATATCTCGTTACCTTTTTAATTTTTACATCTTCTACAACTTACTGCATTCTTTGTTCGACAATAACAAATTAAATTCCGGTTACATCATATTTTATCTAATCTAAGCATAAACACACTACCTAAGTATTTTTCTAATAAATAATTTTCACATATTTTGAATCTTTTAATCAATTAGTATAACTTGTAGTTAGGAAATATATTTCAATAAATTAAAAAGTGTAATAAAACAATTGATCAGTTTCATGTAATTCGATGCCATTATTTGTATCTATTACACAATTTTATTATTTTGTAATACTTTCCAAATGTAGTATGTCTTTTCACCAGCAACCAAAGCAAAAAATTTGTGGATGGATGAAGTCATTTTCACGTCATGTCATCGACACAAAGTTAACCCTTAACACTGCTACTTTTAAGTGTGAATTTCGATCGGCAACTTCAACTTATTCTCGTTATATTTTGACTTGCAAGTTTTTAAGTGTCAGACTTTAAATTCTACAATAACTTGTAAATAATAATATTAAAGTATTTAATTTACTTAATGTAGAGACACTGTCAAGTTGTATAGACTCAAACGTGGTAGAAGGGTTAAAGTAATTCAAAACATCTCTACTCATTTCAGAAGTAATACAATTTTGATTAAAATATTTATATTATTAATTACATTGGTGTTACTTTAAAGGCACACCTGGGGCCATAAGGATTAAAACAAAAAAATTACCTAATGTGTACAAATCTTAGCACTTTAATTTATTTAATTTAGGGACACTGTTGAGTTGTGTAGACCCAAATGCGATAGAAGGGTTAAAGAAATTCAAAACAATTTTTATTCATTCCAGAAGTAATATAATTTTGATTATAATATTTATATTATTAATTATATTGGTGTTGCTTGAGAGGCACACTTGGCCCAATAAGGGTTAATTCACTCGATCTAAAAATCCTTCAAATTTTACTCCGCCCTAGCTGCTTCATCAAACAACCCAAACACTACTCCCTGACCGATGGAATACGAAAATCGGTCGCAGAGCTCTCCCGCCCCATTCACCATCCGTCCATTCATCATCTATCTCCCAGAACGCCAGCCACTCGAACCACTCAAGAACTTCTATACCTGGCCGCTATTTCTTTTTCAATCTCTCAATTCTCTTACCCTCCGAGCAACAGAAATATTCCATCCTTCCGCGTTTAATTTCAACAGAACGCTCCCCAGACACAATGCGAGCGATCGGTTTCATTTCCCGTGGCACCCTCCGAGTCCCTGCCCTGCAGCAACAACTTCCTCTTCCTCCTTCCTTTCATCCCCTTTCATTTTTCTCTCCTCGATTCTTCTCCTCACCTTCGGCACAACTCGTTTCCCGTTTAACGAAATTTTCGTTCGGCCACGTTGTTAGAGATCGATAATTATTATGGAAACCGACTCTGGTTTATAACCATAGGGTCTGGGCCTGACCATCATGTATCCCCTGGGTCAGAGCCTAACTCACCCGGGTGACTACCACCCTTCTACCAGTAAATTCCCTTTCCCGAACTTTTCTCTTCACTTTACAATTGTCCACTTTCCTCTCCCACTTCCTATTTTCCAAATCCTTAAAAAGGCTCTCAGTCTTCGCCCACTGGCAGAAGAATGAACTTAGAATCCGTGAACGCGATGTATTGTAAAGGAATATTTTATTATTACTTGGGGGAATAGGGATATGTGAATTGTGATGAGTTGTTTCTTTATGTTTCTTTATGTTTCTTATGTTAGGGATTGATAATTATTATGGAAACCGACTCTGGTTTATAACCATAGGGTCTGGGCCTGACCATCATGTATCCCCTGGGTCAGAGCCTAACTCACCCGGGTGACTACCACCCTTCTACCAGTAAATTCCCTTTCCCGAACTTTTCTCTTCACTTTACAATTGTCCACTTTCCTCTCCCACTTCCTATTTTCCAAATCCTTAAAAAGGCTCTCAGTCTTCGCCCACTGGCAGAAGAATGAACTTAGAATCCGTGAACGCGATGTATTGTAAAGGAATATTTTATTATTACTTGGGGGAATAGGGATATGTGAATTGTGATGAGTTGTTTCTTTATGTTTCTTATGTTAGGGGTTAATAATTATTATGGGAACAGCTCTGGTTTATAACCATAGGATCTAGGCCTGACCATCGCGTATTCTCTGGGTCACAGCCTAACCCACCTGGTTGACTACCACACTTCTACCAGAAATCCCTTACTTTTTAGAACACCATCAAATAATATCGACTCAACCAATCTAATTAGTAGGATTAGTATTTCTGCAAATAAATTCTTCAAGAACGTTGACTCTTTCTCAGGCAGTATAATCACATTCAATCTTTTAAGTGGCGAAAGAAAGCGAATTTCTAGCTTGAGGATAACAAATTACACTTTCTATCGTCAGGAAACATTTTAATTGTTTTGCTACATGCTGAAATTACTGAAAAAAAATATAATGTACAGAAAATTATTTTGCACTTGTAATATGTGAAATTTTACCAGAACATATTTAATAATACGTGGACAATCGTGTAATAGCGGTTTTCAGATTTTTAAATAAGTTTCTACAATCACGTTTCTTAATTTATAGAGAGGAAACGTTCAACAACGTTTGTGACTGGAAACTTGCTCTAAATGGCTCTTACCCAAAGTTCTCTTTCAATTTTCTGCTGTTAACACCGTAAAATATTTTGCATCCTACCACCCATGCGTTTTAATCAGGCGACTTTTCGGAGAGTGAAAGGAAAAAGGGTTTGAAAAATTGGCAACGCTTTTCTACAGCACCAGTCAAAGCACTTCGGCGGCTATTTAAAACCGGAAATGTTATTTTCGACGAAACTGATGCGTCAAAGGGATCAATGGACGACCGCCGCGCAAAATAGATATGTTCTCTTGCGTAGTTAAAAACCCGGTGAAAGGAATACGCATTGCGGATTGCAGTTTTGGCAACGCGATTTCGAGCCGTGGAAACCGGCCTAGAGCTTCCGGGAACTCGATTTCAAACCGAAACGAACTGCGTGCAACCTTTGTCAAACGTTTCCCTGGCATCGGTACCCGGGACACGATTTTGACTCGACGCGTATCGCATGTCTTCGTTAAACGTTCTGCGGTTCGCGCCTGGTTAATGCATATGAAACGATGTTCACCAGAAGCGTCAAAATCGCGAAACAACAGTGTTGAATTATTCTTCAAAGTTCCATAGTGTCGCATGCGTCGCGTAGGATTCAAGAAATTGAATATTAACCCTTTACCGATCGAAAGCCTATTAATCGGCTTCTACACGATTTTGACTCGACGCGTTTCGCATGTATTCGTTAAACGTCCTGCGGTTCGCGCCTGGTTAATGCATATGAAACGATGTTCACCAGAAGCGTCAAAATCACGAAACAACGGTGTTGAATTATTCTTCAAAATTTCATAGCGTCGCATTGAATTTAAGAAATTAAATATTAACCCTTTACCGATCGGAAGCCTATTAATCTGCTTTTACATACTTAGTGTGTAAATTTTGTAATGTTTCCTTACACGAAGGTAATTGTTTCGAGCATATACTGTAAAGAAGTATTAAGCTATCAGTTACGCGAAGAAAATCATTGTAATTAATTTATTAGAGAGGCATCTATGTTAAAATGAGCCGATTGGGAGTGCGTATGGGATAAGTTGAGACACGAGCAGTCGGTAAAGTGTTAATCCTTTCAGGGCTGAATACTGTTGGCCTAAGTGCTTTAAAGGGACGCGTTACTGATTGGAGACGGAATATTGTTACTTGAACACTGACAATCGCGTTGTAGTAAGCGAAAGATCGAAAAAATTCTCACATTTTTGTCCATAGTTCCTGTGAGTCAACACTAAAAGATTAACGTCGAAATGTGTGGCCACGAAAAAAGTCATAAAATGCGCCATCGAATTCCTTAAAAATCGAGGTTTAACTCTAAGACTTTTACCATTGAAACCTTGTAATAAACATACAACCTAGTAGAACGTAAAATAAACTCTTTTGTCCACTGTCCATCATATCTTAACCCTTTGAACTTGGCTGTCTTCTCTCATGGGACATCGTAATCCTAGTATATGATAGTTTCGCAAATTTTCAGACGTTACTTCAGACCTGGACGTTAAGTAGTCATATATGTAAATTTTAATATATAACTTAACTAAACTAAATGAAGTTTAATATACGTGAATCATAGTAAATATTTCGAATTTGAAAAGTTTTGAAGTTAGTATTATTAAACGACGAACGGCCACCCCTCGAGTGCAAAGGGTTAATATTTCACAAGTATCCGAGAGCAAATAATCACTTTAAAAGTTACAATATTATTTATCTTAACCGAATAAATTTCAGTGCAAGTTAATTTTGGCAATTTTTAATTTCAACGCTTTGCATTGGGAATTTTTTAAAGACAGAGAATAGCATAAAGGGTTAATTTCCCTCGAACATCCTTTCAAACTCATTGTACAAGTATCGCATTAACCGAATTACCCGAGACACATGCAAAACAGTCGATAAACGTCGGAGACGTTCGTTAAAAACACTAATCCTTTCGTCGCCTCGAGGCAAGGCGGTCCTCTTTCATTTCTCCGTTAATATAACGCGAGCTGCTCCGTGTCTGCGATTAAACAGCACGCCTCCGAAGCGCATCCCCACGGGGAGCAACGCGTGTCTACGTATACCGTGGGTATGTTTGGCCGACTAATAGATTCACGAACAACTTCGAGCTCTAATAACGTTTCCGCGCGCTGGACACATCTTTTAATGAAATTTTGACGCGATTAAGCGTTCGCGGACCGCCAGTCGGTGATCGCGGTGTAATTGAATTTCAAAGGAAACGATTCGTGGTTCGCGGGGGAGGAACGAGGGGGGGGGGACAGGTTATTTCATGAAAATTCCGCTGCCTTTTCGACGGAGAAAGTAATAACGAAAGAAACGTGAAAGCTTTTAGAAATACTAAATGTTTCGGGTGAATTTGTTATTTACGTTTAAAAATTAAATTTTGTAGAAAGAGACAGGGGAATTTAAAAAAAAAAAAATAGTACAAATATTGATTGAACGAAATGGAACACATCAATTTAGATTATGGGTGACTTTTTCATAGAAAAAAAGTGAAATTCGCACAGTTTTGCGAGATGTATTTTATCAGGATTTTATCCATCAGGGAACATAAATTCTAGACTAGTTTTAAAATCGACAAAGATTGGAATCGATCATATTTTTTACTGGATACTGCAATTTTTAGTGGATCTTGTGTTATTACTTAAAGTTTCGATAGCTTTCCAGGAAGTTACCTCGACGATACGTGGAAGATAAAAAGTCACTTGTTGCCAGTTGGAAGACTATTGTTCAAGAGTCTAAGGTTTTCACCAGTCTCGAACACGTTGTCCCTTATCTTTTTTCCTTCTCTTACTCACAGCCTGAAGAGAAACTAGTAACTAGAAACTTATCCATGATCCTTTCTATCTATTTTTTATTCCCATTTTCTATCGTTTAAGCTTGCTTTAATTTCGAACAGCGCCCTAATTTTAATGCTAGTACACCATAATTTGGAAGAAAACTCAAATTTATTAGTTTACGCGATTTCTTTGCATTTTCATTCATTCTCCTTAATCGCCATACAGTATTCTTTCGCAATGTACTCAGAAAAAATCCGATGTTTAATCACGGCGCTTTAAATTGACTAGCTGTGAAATTATAAATTCATTCAGGAATTTATTAATCATCTTAGCTATCCTAGTTTCCATATTTTTCTGCGAGTTTCAATAAGGAAGGTTAAGGAAAAAATAAAGATCCTTTAGGAAGCTTCCTTAACACTAGGTTTATGGAACTCGTCAAATTGATGGTGATAAAAAATAATTATTATTATTCCTAGCAATTTTTCTGAGTTTTATTAATGGAGTGATACAAATATACCCAAATTTATTTCTCTCTCAGTTCTGCAATTTCAAATTCTTTTTTATATATACCTATTCCTTAATATATAAATATTAGAAATTGATATATAAGAAATGTCCGTAAATCCAGTGTTAAAAAATACCAAGTTTTCAGAATAGTGTGTTATCCATTTTTTCGGATAATTTTCAGTTCTCCCTTTCTAAGGTGGAAGGGAACGAATATAAAATAGAACAAAAACAAATTTCAAGTTCACATTAAATTAAGCTATCCTCCGCAATATTGGACACCATAATTACATACCTTTAATACTATTTAATTTTATATTTTGCATTATGTGTTTAATACAATAATAAAAATACAATAAATCAACAATCAATTTCAAGCTACCCTTTGAGAATACTCCCCACTTTTAATTATATACGCGCCACGCCATTAAATTTTAAGTAAACGAGAGAAAATGAAAGCAAACTAACTATCTAATCCTATAACACCAAACACCATAACCACAACGTTTTCCCGTTCTCGTTTCTAATTTTTTCACGAAACAGAAAACTACCATTTCTCACCCTCCATCCACGGGTTGCGAGATATCGACAAGCAATTTCCTCAACACATTTAATTCGCTCGTCAACGGTGGTTCGCGACCGGGGCCGGAAGCGTTAAATTCGTCGACGGGTTTACCCTGTTCAATTATTCCGGAGGTGCAGCCAGGACGGCAGACGCTCGAAATTCACAGCGGGCAAAAATGAAATATTGATAGATCGGCGCTCGATAATGTGCGCGTTCAAAGTGAATATCGATCAGACCTACCCAAGTCTCTCCTTATTAACCCAATTAATCTGCGGTGGCCACGAACGAAATGCAAATGTTGTCACCGTTCCAAGTGAAACTGCTCGACGGTAACTGGATAAACCCGGTCCAATGGAAATTGCGGTCCCGTTTATCCTTTCGCGGGAATTCCTCGACTTACCTGGAACAGAAACGAAAGAGCAAAAATGAGCAGACGGATACATTGTGCGGTGAGGGTGACGGAAGATTAAGAGTAAGATTCTGAAAAAACGTGTGGAACGTTTGGACAGAGCGAACAAAGGATCAAAAGACGAATAGTTGATGTACAGTGCGCACAATGATTTCAATAATTTTTTAAAATTAAAACGTCGGGCACTACTGGTAGCAATTTAATGACACCCGAATATTTAAGATTAGTGCAGGCACAGTGCAAGAAATGCTTGATGTTTAAAAACAAAAACTTTCGCAGGAATTTCTCGACTTACCTGGAACAGAGGCGAAAGGGCAAAAATGAGCAGCCGGATATATTGTGCGGAGAGGGTGACGGAAGATTAAAGGTAAGATTCTGAGGAAACGTGAGGAACGTTTGGACAGAGCGATAGAGGGATCAAAAGACGAATAGTTGATGTACAGTGCGCACAATGATTTCAATAATTTTTTAAAATTAAAACATTATGCATTTCTGGTGGCAATTTAATGACACCCGAATATTTAACCCTTCCGTTTCGGCTGTCCAGTCCGCCGAAGTACAACTGTGCCGAATAAAACAATTATTGCTCTAATCTAACAAGTATATTTAAATTTTGAATAAGAAAAGACTTACAAAATTATTAAAATACAAACTACATTTGGATGCCGCCTATAAGCGGCACTCGAAGCGAAAGGGTTAAGGTTGATGCAGTTACAGCGCAAGAAATGCTTGATGTTTAAAGATAAAGGAAATGAACATATTTCTGTTGCACGAGCGTCTAGTTAAACGTTACTGTTTAGAGAATTTTCAAAAAATCTGACTGGAAAGGAATTGATTCCCTCTCTCCAACTATTTTACATCGTTTTTTTAGGGTTTGGGGATGCGGTTAATACAGCCAGGTAATAAATGTGCATAGTGTCGCCTCGTTTCCAATTTTTGTCAGTTCTTATTTTGCACCCGTCATACAGACACCACTAACAATATCTTTCCAATAAATATACAAGCATTTTTAACACGATTTTTTAAATATTCTACATAACCCCTCAACACCCTACAATCAGAGAAATGTCTAAAAATTGCTTCAATCGTCATACGATCGATTAAGTTTTCAACATCTCATTATTTCTCAATTACGAAACGCTTGGAAGTAATCAGAGCAACCGATGACCCATCGAATCATCAAACTTCCCTAAATAAGAAATGCAATATGTATCACGTTAATTACGTTCGTGAATTCGTTATTTCGTAAATTAAAGCGCAACGTTTTCGCGTCGAACTTCTTCTCTCATCGCGGATATAAGCCGTGCATGATGATTTTAAACGTCAAAGCGCAAAATAAACAAGCACATTTTAAGTTAGAAGAGTAAATTGCCTGGAAACGAGGATTTTAGAAACCTCGAGCTAGCAGCAGCAGCAGCAGCAGCAACGTTCTCAAAGCGAGGCACTCGCGCTGTCTCCTCTCTCTCTCTCTCTCTCTCTCTCGAACTTTTTCCCAGTGTACACGACAAAAAGTAAGTCGACTCTGGCGTCTCTCTGCCTGTATTTTGCATGTCTATCAGCCGGCAACTCTTTACGCCATCGATGATCAAAGTTGGATGCACGCTAACGACTCGAGCCACTCTCCGCTTGTCGCGCCTGCAAACTTTTCAAGCCGTCTCCTCCTCCTCCTCTCGCGCACGCCTATTCGCCGGCTTCCAACGTGCAAATTAACTGCGCGATGTTATGATTATCGGCGACGCTCGAATATCGTCGTGGAAATTTCGACGAACAACGTTTTGTGAGGGTTACTTTATTTCTTTTACAAAATCGTCTCTCGTTCGTACAATACGGTTTCTATCTTACTAAAGCTGACTATGCCCTTTTCCTCATGCTTTTACGGGCGCATCCCCACTTTGCACTTTCCCGAAAAACAAACCCGTCGTTGGTGCGGGCCTGGAAAGTATTAACGGCCGTGACCGATCCTCGCGCGTACTCGGTCCCAACCCTTATTGGGGACCTCTGGTTTATGGTGGCCCTAATGAACACTTGATTATCTGGTTCCTCTTACAGTTTTATCTTTCGCGGGGCACCGGCTAACAGACAGTGCCTGAACGTGTGAGCGTACAATAAAAACTGGGTTAACCCTTTCGCAGTTTAATAAGATACAGATTCGGGTAAACCATGAATTACAGCAGGGTAAGTTGCATACCTTAAATCGTGCCGTGATAACAAGTGCGAATGAAAAAATTTTGTTGCCATAAAATTAGATCAGAGCGCTGAATTTATGAAAATAAAGTACATGGTTTTATTGATTAAGTGATAATAATCGTACAACTGTCGTTATCGGTAGAAAAATATTTATGAACGATAAAAATAAATTTACCTTTATGAATTTAGTGCGAATGATAAAAATAAATTCACTTTTATGAATTTAGTGCGAATGATAAAAATAAATTTACTTCTATGAATTTAGTGCGAATGAAAAAATTTATTGCCGTAAAATTAATAAAGTTTATTGTACGGAAATAATCGAGGTTGTGTAATTTTTCAGTCTAACGCAAAAAGATGTTAGAAATCTTAACAACAACAGAGTAGTTATCTTTTTAGGCTGCTTCTCACGTGATGTTCGTCATTTTATTACACTGTGAAAGGGTTAATACTTTGCACTCAAGAGGCGACTGTCAAATAACAAACGACAGTTTCGCAAGTTTTCAAATTCAAGGGTTTAAACAGTTGTATAAATAAAATTTTAGTATAATGTTTAGTAATAAACCAAAAGAAATTCAGTATGAGTGAATTTTAATAAATAATTTGGCACTTGAGAATCTTTGAGGTTAGTATTATTGGGAGATTATGAATCGCAAAGTGCGTGCTCTTTTTTAAGGTTATGGCTACGAAGTGAAGGTTCACTTTAAGAGCTTCAAATAACCCTTTCGTATCTGTACGAGAATTAATTACAAATACAATGTTGTATAATTGAATAATAATTTTTTTGTAATCCTCCGTAATACTGATCACTAATTTAAAAACCAGCTATCAGCTAATCAGATATTCTTTAATTACTTTTAAGGATTCAAAGGATAGTCAGCTATTTTTCAAATACTTTTAACCCTTTCGGTACGAGCGCTCTTTTCCACATAGTAAGTGCGTTAGAAAACTTTTTTAACTTTATATAAGATCTATGCTTAATAAAACAATACTTTTTTCCAAGTGTTGTTTGTAACTTTAATATTAAGAGATATTTATATAAAATTCTATCAATTATATGAATTATACTATTTGTGGTACAGATTGCCACATGGTTGCCGGATATATCCGACGCTCGTCCATACAGGTCATCAGATGGGCGTCGGATATATCCGGGTCCCGTACCGAAAGGGTTAAGGATTCGAACGCTAATCAGTTATTGTTCAAATACTTTCAAGGATTCAATCGATAATCAGCTATTTGTTAATCACCTTAAAGGATTAATTTTTAAAAAAAAAACATTGCAAACAGGGATTGCAATCGTAGACGCAAGCAAGATAGCGGAAACGAGGTTTGTCCGGTTTGGAAACCGCTCGCCTTTTTGAATTAGCAAAGGGTGCAGGATCAAACGTTTCGTTGACTGCACAGGACAATTACAAGCAACTGCTTAAACATCAAACAACGTCCCACGTGTCCGATAGCATTTCCGGTTGTAAACGTTTGCGCGAAGCGTCTCCGCGCGCGATGGTTCCGGTTCCGTGAGGCAACGCGTTACGTAGCATTTGATGAGGATTGTTCCCCATTTTCAGAGGCGGAAGCTTGTAATAAGATCAACGGATATTCTTCCTTAACGGCTTTTAATTTCCTCTCTTTGTCTAATGTAATAAGTAACGTGAAATTTTTAAATTGCCGTTATAATTGCACCGTGGATGTTTGATGAAACATAATAATTTTGAATTGATTTGAATGTAAAACAATTTGAAGAGGATTACTCAATTAACACTTTGTTATCTTGTTTAACTAAAAATTATTTAAAAATAGTCATGTATTACTTTTGGCAAATGGACAGCAGATTTTTCATTGACTTTCCGTATTGCTGATTTTACTGAGAGAATAGTTACAATAGCGGACAAAAGTTTAAGACCAAACGAAATTAAAGTTACTAATTTATAAGGAATACCATGATAAACAAAATTTGCATTCTGTGCTAATCAATATATAATGCTTTGCCATAATAACAATAAAAATGAATGTACAGACAATATTTGCAGACCATAAGACTACGTAATTTATAAGGTATACCATGATAAAATTTGCATTCTGTACCAATCAATAAATAGTATTCTACCATAATAACAATAAAAATGAATATACAAACGATATTTGCAGACCATAAAACTATGCTCTACATTATGCTCTCGTCTTAAACTTTTATCCGCTACTGTATAACACTACAAAGCTAGTAATACACATTGCACCAAGATTCAATAAAATACATCTTCGTTGACCATTGTTGAACTTACACAAACACTCATACTGTAAGAATGATTCGATCCTCTCTCTTACAAGAATAAATTAATTTAAATACGATCCATGGCAAAAAGTACAGGCTCGCGATTAATTCACCGAATCACCCCATATAAAACTACAAAGCTAGTAATACGTATTGCACCAACTTCCAATAAAATACATCTTCGTTGACCATTGTTAAACTTACACAATTATTTATACTGTAAGAATAATTCGATCCTCTCCGTTACAAGAATAACTTAATTTAAATACGATCCATGGCAAAAAATACAGGCTCGCGATTAATTCACCGAATCACCCCATATAAAACTACAAAGCTAGTAATACACATTGCACCAACTTCCAATAAAATACATCTTCGTTGCCCATTGTTAAACTTACACAATTATTTATACTGTAAGAATAATTCGATCCTCTCCGTTACAAGAATAACTTAATTTAAATACGATCCACGGTACAAAGTACAGGCTCACGATTAATTCACCGGATCACCCGAAAAGAAACCGCAAAGCCTCTCTCATCTAAGCGTTCCAGTTCGGAACAAAGCGGGAAAGAGAAACGGAAAAAAGGAACAGAATTGTCACCGAATCGCCCACGTTCGCCTGCCTCAAACCGCGGGCCCGGAAAAAGAAAGAAAGCCGTGCATCCAAGTAAGTATTTACCAGCGAGCGGTTAGTTCGGCGGGGGCAGCGAAAGGGAGCGGAGGATCCGCGGTTAAAAAATTCACAGAGCTTTGAGGAACCGGCAGAGGAGCCGAGGGCGACAGTTGAAAACTGCTGCTCGCCTGCAGAGATGTCGACCGTGCCAGCAACCGGATCGTTTATACATACGTTCCCCCTTCAAAGGGTTAATAAAGGATCGCGAAGGAAGAGGGATGGCGGAAGTGAGATCCGGCGTTCAGCTGTTGAAAAATACTCGAATATTCGTGAACTGGAAAAAATCGAGCGACTGACGAAATAGTACTTTTCAGTTGGAATAAGGGAATAGCCACGAAATAATGTATAAAATATAATACACCGATACCCCACTTTGCGTCGGGGTTACGTTCCAAAAAAAACACGACGCAAAGGGAATTAAGATTTTCTATAGCAAGCCATGTAAAGATCGAAGATTGAAACTGAACTCTAAAATTAGCAAAACAAAGTGAAAATAAAACTGTATTAAAATTACGTTGATTTTCGGTTAGAAGAGGAATTACCGAGTTTTTTTTTGGCATGGCGCAATTAGAAACAAAAGTAGAGCCATCTGTTAGAAAACAAGAAAAAAATTCAAGACTCGAATCCAAAATAACGCAACCTCGAAAACCTAACGACGCGCAATGAAAATTAGTACTAATTGAGCAGCGACGCAACATCGAGAAAACGCAAAACGAAACGACGCAAAGCGAGGTATTGGTGTATTTAGTCATGGAACCTTCTGTTAAGCATGACGATTGACATGTCGCGTGTATCGTCTTAATGTGAGGTTTAGAGACGGATAAGGCATTATAGAATGAGAAATTATAGAGAAAAGACGTATTGTGAAGTGTTAGAGGCTGTGCACGTGTGTAAAAGAACTAGAGAGATCTTCGAGTATTTATGTTATCGTAGATTATTATTTAGTATAGGTATAGTTAATAATTTATACTTTAAATTTTTACTTTAAGTTTTAAATAATAAATTTTGTTAAGTAATAAATTATATAATAAATTTTACTTTAAGTAATAAATTATATAATAAATTTTACTTTAAGTAATAAATTATATAATAAATTTTATTTTAAGTAATAAATTATATAATAAATTTTACTTTAAGTAATAAATTTATACTTTAAGTTTTAAATTCACTTAATTTATAAGATTCTCTTTATTTCTTAAATTTAAACATCCTTTCCTAACACCTTCGTATCGCAGATGATTTATTTTCAGATATGTTTACATAAAGTTTGGTATCACTTTCAGAATCGCAGCCATATCGAATCTCTTGTGACAATTGATTGTTTGTTCGAAATTAATATTGCTACTTTTAATAGCAGTTTCTTATATCGAGGCAAAAATGAAAAACTTCAGAGAATTATATTAAAATATCCCAGAAAGTGATTAAAAATATCTGAAATAGAAGTACTGTAGAATCTCCCATATAGAGATAGGAACTGATAGGAAGACAAAAGTGTTGAGATAAAGAAATTTTCAGATAATAGAACAATTTTTTCCGAGTCATCAGATCGGTTGTTCGAATCGAGCATTATTCGTTTTGCTTTAGTCAAGTGTTTGAATATGCTCTAACCCTAATGAGACGGGATAAAGATCGTGAACTCGGAACACGATGCGAAAACGTGGGCGCGGCTTGCGAACAGACATTTTCTTTCGCGTGTCTCTGGCACAGGGTATCGATCTGTAAGCGAAGCGTGCAGTCGAAAACGAAAACGAAACGCTACGAAACCAGGGCAAAGGGGAAATGTCTGGCCCGCTGGTGAAGCTACGCGCTGCCAATTCCGGGTCACTGTCGACCCATGTTTCGCGATCGACCGTAAACGACGAGGCGGCGAATCGATATCGGGGTCGCGTTTGACCCATGCGAATACGTTTCTTTTCAGGTTGGCGTGCAAGCGTTTTAACACTAGGTTTACGGGACCCGTTAATTTGACGGGCTTTGGACTTTATGAGTAAAATTTGCAAAAACAATTACTGTTACTCTTAATAATTTTTGTTGACTTTTATTTATGGATTGATACGAATATACCCTAATCTATTTCCCTCTCAGTTCTGGAGTTTCAAGTATACTAAGAAATGTCCGTAAATCTAGTGTTAATACGGCCTAGGTTGTGGCACAACGTTATTTCCAAAGATCTTTGATTATTGTGTCTTTGTATTTACTTAACCGAAAACCAGCTTTCTTTTAACGTACTCTCTGAAGGGTTTCTTCTAAGGACCCAAGCCATATTTGACAATTTTTTACAGCATTAAAATACAGAACAAAGGGGCTAAAGGTCCCGGACGGGGTTGTAGGAATTTCGACCATTTTACTAGTCTCATGACAAAGCTTGCAAGGTTCGTTCAGAGTTGTGTTACATAATAATATTAAAGTATAATAAATTAAAGTATTTTAAATAAGCGTGTATTTAGTGATATTAAAACCCCATTTCCAATACCTATATTTTATTTCTCTTAGGAGTCTTTCTTTTTATATTTTATTAATTTAATTTAATTTTTTTTGTAACACAAAGAACTCGTCCCATTAAAATTGAACAATAAAATAAAAATAAAAAAATAATAATGATCTTTATCTTTGTATCTTTCGATTTTGGAATTACAATAATCGTGTAAAAATAATGAACTGTAATTTATTCTATGTTTCAATAAAGTAAAAAAGTTGAGGAGTTAAAGCAAGCTAACAAATTTTAGACTTGTATTCGGTAAAGTTTTCTAAAGCCGACACAACGAATGGATCCATAGAAAATTGTTGAAAACCCAGAAAATTAGAAATCCCTGAATTCTCGCGGTACGTCACGGATAACAACCCTCTACGCTTCGATCCTGGCGCACGAAATCGATCACGCGAGCTGCTGCTCGTTCCTTCCCAAATTATCCCCTCGAAAGCATCAAATTTCCGGCGGCCTGCCGCAGCCCGCCGCCTGTCTGTCATCTCCAGAAAATTTCACGTCACCCAACTACAGAGTAACCGAAAAGTAAAAAATGGAACAGGGCTGGGGGGGGGGGAGGAAGAAAAAACGGAAAGCGTGCGGGTACCTGTGGTGTGCGCAGAGGCACGAAATAACACGGAAACGAGACCATCTAACGTTTACAAGCCGTTCAATTTCCCAGGCCCGATTGTAACGTCAATCCCGCCGTTTCGAACGCGACAGTGTGATTTTCACATTTTAATTGCGGTCACAGCGTTGCTCGACGATTCGTTTCGCTCGAACGCTGCTCCCGATTACACAACGATACATTGTGAACTCAACGAAATATCGTCCAGCTGCTTACAACAACTTACAGAGGCTCCAAAAAGTATTCGTACACTGTATTATAAGAAAATTCACCTAATTCTGAAATTCTGATTTCAATGAAATTTTGTGTGTATACAGAACACAGTGTGTCTTGCATGGAGCAACTTTCTTGGCGGCAAAAATTTACAATACAATAAAAATTTTGATTATTTTTGTATTTTTTTAATTTTCTTGCCAAGACAATGTCATAAAACATAATTTTATGGTTCGCAAACATTGTTTATCTATTTATTTTTAGTGTCATTACGGTAGCATACTATTTATTGATTAGCACAGAATGCAAACTTTATTTATACTGTTGTTTCTTATTAAATAATTAACTTATTTTCTTTGACCTTTTGGACTTAAATTTTTGTCAGCTACTGTATACTAACAATAAGATAGATTGAAATAATTTAAAAAGAGAGTAATGCAGTTGTATGTTGTACAGAATATTAAGTAATAAATAATTTGACTAACAAACTGCTCGTACAATTATTGGAATTGCTCTTTTCCCTGCATAAAATGTGTTGAACCTAATTATCGTTGGATAAACTGCTATAAATGAAGGTATAATTTGTAGTTTCGAATGAACCATCAATTTCAACGTGAAACGATACTTTCAAACACGATTGAATTTATATTTCCTTGGAAGCAACGATACAGGCGCCGATCAATGCACCCAACTGCGGGAAGATCGAGCACTCGAATTAAACAATTCATTATGGACATCCTTTGTCGATTATCGATTAACGTCACAGCTCCAATGTGTGCCTGTGTCCCGAATTGATCGACCATGCACACTGCTGCGGAATCGAACAAACAAATGCAGCCAAAGGTGTTTGATCGAATTAGGTGCAGGAACGTAAATAAACACGCACGGATACCTAAATCAAAACTTTCTTATCGATATGCATTTCTGGATTAGCATGAAATAAAAAATAGTGTTAAAAATTTAAATTATTTCCTCAAGATTAAAAAAGATTAACTTTAATCGTATTCAATATTATGGTATAACATTATTATACGAATTCAGAATAAAGTTCCACAAACGTTCATTTATAAATCTGTTTCAAGGAAACTGGAAGCTTTGGTTCCCAATTAGAGTTATTATTATACATACAATTCTTATAAATAATATTCAATTTAAAGTAAGCTTCTAAGGTGTACCAACTCGAAACTAACTTTTCAACCCTTTCAGACAAATACATTTATTGCACATACATTACCGTCTGTAAGTATTTGCTCACTTTATTGTCTTTGCTTCATACAAATTCGTAAAAGCAAACCATTTCAGTAAATAAATTATTCTTACTTCGAATAATCGCACACATGTATGGCAATACATTTGCAACCCCTTTCCTGGTAAAACATTCGTTTTATATTAACATTTTTACACTAATTACATCTTCAATAAATACTTATAAACGGTATAATATATGTATAATATAAATCTTGAAAACTGAATTCAATATTACCCTCAAAATCGAATTAAAACTTCCTTTTGAAAATTCCAAACCTCCGTCATAAACAATTTCAAAAATATTTTTTCCTATACATCTACCTTCAAGGATTAAAAATTAACACAATTATCTAAATTCAACGTTGCCATCAAAACCGCCTAAAAATTCCAGACCTGTTTCAAAAATCACCTTTAGAATACCTACCCCTGTACTACCCCTGTACTACCCCTGTACTCGAAGGGACCACCAGGCCAAACGAGTCGGCGACGCACAGTCGATACTGCTGCACAGGAACAGCAATTTTTAATAACCCCGTTCAGAGCAGGATCAAAGGGACGAAACGAGCCAGGATATATATATATCGGCGGGCCGATTTTTCCCGGCCGATCGAAGAGCGTTCGGTTCCGCGTGCTCGAGCGAAACAGAAAGCGGAGCCAAAAGCGGGCACCGTCGATCCTTTTTGCGGCGCTGTTCGCCATCCTTCTGCGATCGATAACGACTGTTTTATATCGACGACGACGTGGCCGTCCAAGAATCGTTTGTCAACGTCCAATCAACGTCGCGCGGAGATAAGCGAGCGAAAAACCGGCAGGAAAAACGGCTGGCCCGGTTCCTGGTCTACTCTTTTTTCCCCTTACGCGGCTACTTCTTTAAAAGGAACCGACTCGCTCCCTTTTTCTGACCTACCTCTCTCCCACCCCCGTGTTTGTTCGTTCGCAGTCAGATTACTCTCTCAATTTCCTCTCCCTCCCCCCCTCTCTCTACCTCTTTTTCTTCCCCCTCTTCCTCTTTCCTCTTTCTCTCGCTCTCTTTATTTTTCTCTTGTTCCTTCTCTCTCTTCTTCTTTATTCCCCCCTCAATCCTATCTCTTTTTCCCCCTATTTCACTCTTATTCTTCTCTCTCTTCTCTACTTCCCTCTTTTTCTTTCCTCTCTCTCTCGCTCTCTTTACTATCTCTCTCTTCCTTTCCTCTCTATTTCTCTCTTCTTCTCTTTTCCCCCCTCAATCCTATCTCTCTTTCACCTCTATTTCTCTCTTATTCTTCTCTCTCTTCTCCACTTCTCTCTTTTTCTTCTCTGTCTTCTCTACTTCTTTCTTTTTCTTCTCTCTCTTCTCTATTTCTCTCTTATTCTTCTCTCTCTTCTCCACTTCTCTCTTTTTCTTCTCTCTCTTCTCTACTTCTTTCTTTTTCTTCTCTCTCTTCTCTATTTCTCTCTTTTTCTTCTCTCTCTTCTCTATTTATCTCTAAATTCTCTCTGTCTCTCTTTCCCTCCTCTCCCTTTCCTCTCTCGCTCTTTCTTTTTCTTTGCTCCCTCTCCCCCTCTTGATCCAGCGCCGTTATACACGGCTAATCTCGACGTCGTTCTAGTTCGATGGAACGGCTGTCGCTCTCGCCGCAGGACCGTTTTCGACACCGTTATCGGCCGATCGCTTCCGGACGCCACGTTCCTGCGAGAACCGATTGACTCGCGACTGGAAGATAAGTGGCCGTGCTTTTTTCCTCGGTCACAGTTTTCGCTTGAACGTTCATATGGACGGTTTTTCGACGACGGCGTTAGGGGTGGCGGTAAGAAAGGAGGAAAGGGTGTTCGGGGATCTTTTGTGGTTGGCGATGGGTGGTAAATTGTATTGGTAAACAGGAAGTATTACGAAGGAAGCCGGATAGAATAGATATTTCTATTTTCTATTTCATATTCTATTTGTATAAAGGAGTTTAACAACTAAATTTAGTTATTATTTATAATTTAAGAGTCGCTTTATACTTTTCCTATTAATCCTAAACAAACATAAGACTTTTCTACAAAAGGTAACAAAAATAACAGTGTTAGACATTTAAGAATTTAATAAAATACGAGAAACGTCTCGCCTAACGGTATAATGTGAACCGAAAGGGTTAAGAAATACATTAAATTCATTTATATTTATAAAGTCGTGATTAAAGATGTACATACGTGAAATAAGTGTCTAGTAAATGATACAACTGCATTAACATTGTATCGTCTGTTAAGATTTTAATCCGCAGGTACAATTTCTGAGCTATAGGTATACGGTGGAAGTGCATTAAAATTGTATCCTTAGTTAAAGGTTATTAATTTATAAATTCAATTTCGAACAGCTTTGTAATCCACCATTATTTACTTCAAATATTTACTTCACATAATTCTCGTTATAGACTACTGACGATTTAGCTAATAGTGAACTTAAAAAGGAAAGTATATCTTAATGGAGAACGTTCAAAAATTGTGCCAAGAAAAATTTGAAACCACCTAGTTATACGTATACAGGTTACTAATAATTCAGGTGATCTATTATTTAACATAATTACTAATAATTCAGGTGACCTATAATTTAATACAGCTTACAAACCCAAACATGCATTAAAACTTGAAAGTTCAAGCGTAAAATTCTTCGTTAACTTCTCCAACACCGATCAAGATCCCCACCAGCCAATTACGAACTCGAATAACTGAATCAAATTCCACGGCGCGGAGACGTGTAAAAGGAAAACAGAGTTCTGTGAAAAATCTGGATGCAACATTAAACAACTTTTTCAGGAACGCTTTTAGCCCGACATACGCCACGGAACTCCTTGGACTTTCATTTCCATTTTAATGCGGGCTTAGACGAAGCTTGAAATGCAAAGTACACGAATTCACTTCTGCTTGTTTCCTACGTTTCTTCCTCCCTCCCTTTTTTTCCGTTCTCCGAGGGCGGAATTGCAAATATAAATACATCCATCAAGATCGGGAAGCCTAATGTTTTTCTCCCTTATCTCGCGTCCCCGCCGGAACTTCCGCCCCTCGTCCTGACAATGTCGTTAACGTGACTACGCTGATACGGCTTATCTTCGCTCAAGTGTTATAAATTTATCGTGCGTTCAGGACATTAGGATGAAAGGGGGGCAGTTTTTCGTCGGAACGTATTGATTTCCAATTAAATCGATTCGGGATTCGTACATGGCATTTTCTGCTTGCAAGTGTAGGATTAAATGGCCGAGGGGTTATGCATGAACTACTCTCGGAATTCTTTCTAAAGCAACGACTACTATTACGACAACGAACTGATACTTCTCGCGAGGCTTGCTATTTATTTGTCTTCGGCCTGATAGGTTCCTATCTTTGTCAATCAGGACCTTCAAAAAATGCACGCTTTCGATGTCCCCACTCCGTGCAAACCTCGGTGACGTTTTTGCACCTAGGACATCGATTGTCCACATTTTCTTCGGTGACCAGGTTTACGATCCGACTCTTTATTTTTACAAATGACCTAGCGATCCGTAAGTCTCATAAACCTGGTCCTTGTCCGGACGATCATCTGTTTAATACCCGGGTCATCAGGACTATTCTTAAATTGCCTACACAAGATAAACAGCATTTTAACGTTTGTTTTATTTTGAACGGTCCTATATGCGGTTTGTGTGTTTTGCTGATTTTTTCCATGCTGCCTGGATGCAAAGCAGTAACGACCGTCCGAATGTTTTGTTTCGTTTTGGCGATTAGTTATTAACCCTTGGCGCTCCGTTGCAGAGACATTTTGTATTTAATATGATTACATTCCAGATGATTTGTTATTAACACTATTCCTACCGACACTTCACGTATACCTATTCCTACTACGACATTCCCACGTAAGACAGATTACAAATTTTTCTCAAAAAATAAACAATGAAAAAAGAAGTGAATATTGAAAAATGTATTATACGTATATTTGAGGAAAAGTCTAAAATTTAAAGGCGATTCAATTGCATTGTATGTATGAAATTTTAATCGAAATTTTAAAAACGGTCATTTAACCGGTCGTGGTAAGAATAGTGTTAAGTTAATTTTCGACCCATTTTTATAGTTAAAGACATGGAAGAATGTTACATTGAGAATGTAAAGCTGAGCGATTGAACAATTACGAATTGGTCATTTTGAATGGTCTTGGTAGTTATAGCGTTAAGGTTTGTATTTGTTTACCATTAATTCCTTCTGCGACACAAAGTTCATCTTTATTTTATAAGAACTTCTATTTTATACTTCTATTTTGTAAGAACCTATAATATCTTATATCTTAAACAAGGTACTTCGTTACAATTATTTTTGTAATGAAACAAAATTTTTCTCTATACGTATTCTATATTAGTCAAAACACACCGTAACTGTTATTTCTAATGAAACAAGAATTACTTGAAAGTTCAATTTCAAATAAGATCCTCCATTAGAATAATTTCTTATTCAACTCGAAATAAAATTTGTTAAAAGTTAAAATTAGTGAAAGCTACGATATATAAGTGCAAATTCTAAAAATGTTTTCGAAGCGGAAATTCGATTAAAATTTATCTGTTTCCTGTTTACGTTGCACAGACACACACAAAAACGAATAAATATTCGCAAAAGCGAATAAATAAATAAATTCCCCGGTTACTGCGAGCGTCAAAGAACAGCGCACGGCGAAAAAAATGTATGATCGAAATGTTATACACAGCCGTAACAGGATTATCGTGTTACGGAAAGATGTTTTCATTCATAAATGGACCGTACGTTAAACACACGTATAAATCATTTCTTTTTTTTCTTTTTCAATCTCCGCGTCCCTTCGGCTACGAAATTATAAATTCTGCCCCGTCCTGTCCAAAACGAAGCACTCGAAATCCGCGAGCAAACACGCGACGTGAATTTTCTGCGCGCCGGCAAATATTACTTGGCCAACATATTTTGCCGCATTTATAACCGTGAAACACCGTGTATTGTTACAGAAATGCATTTATTATACGGGGACACGGTGCCCGGCGAGCGTTTCGAATTTAACGTTTCAAAAGCTTCATTTCTGCTCGATTTAAAAAGCTCGCTCGTCCGGCCAGGTTTTTATGCCCGGCTCGTGTCGCCGAGAAATATTGAAACTTACTATACGACGCGTAATGACTGTGCCGTGATCATGGTTACACACCGTGTCCGGTAAAAATTTGACGAAAAATATTAGGAAACGGCAACGAAAACTTGTATTGCAACGCGGTTTCTTTTTTTCGAGGTGAAATCGTTATTTCACGACAGGGAATGAGGAGTAAGCGCGTGGAAATATCAAACGTAGAAACAGTAATGCTTAATTTAAATAATATAACGATTAAAAAAATAACTATGTAATCAAATAACTTTATAACGAATACGATTGTTACGAATTTTTTCGCCATGCGCTATCCTTTGACGCTCGCAATAACCGGGGAATTTATTTATTTATTCATTTTTGTGTATGTGCAACGACGGACGTACTGACAATGAAGACTGTGTTTGTTTGACTCCCGAAAAACTGTCTTTTATATTGCAGTCCCCCGCCAACAGGCTGTCTGCACTTTCGGTGGAGGTGATGGAACCCTGGAAATTGTCGAAGGAAACTTGGAACTCTTCGGGAACAAAAATGGTTAACCGCTCGAACTTTCGGTGTTCGAGGCCTTAGGTAAGCGGAGTAGTAAAATGTTTATTGATCGGCTGTAGACATTTCTCTACAGTCATTTTAATTACGATCTTTCCTTCGAGGCTTTCCAGGATACCGCCACAGGAAATTTTTTTGTAATTTAATTTAATTACAGGTGCCCCTTAATTTTCGCAAACAATTGATTTTAACGCTGCAACTGACACGCAGGCGTAGTTAATAAACCACTCTGCTTGACACACTTGCAGGTAATACAATGTTACGTTAATCGTTAACCTATTATTAATTCACGTTATTGGTTCACTGACAGGAACAAAATCAATCGCCGTTGAAACGAAATTAATTATCAAAAGGGAATTGTAAACAGCGCGTCAAACTATACGTATGCCTATGTTTCGTGAACGATTGCAAACAATACAGATAAATTGTGTAATGAAAACAAAGAAGATACATACAAAAGGGATGACAAATCCAAAGGTTATGAACAATGAAAACTGATCGATAAATAAGATTAAAATAAGATTAATAGAAGATCGTAATACTGAATACTGAAACAATTCATATAATATTTTCATAATGGAAACAAAAAGATTCACCTTTAAATCTTAACAAATTCAGAAATTTAAATACAAGTTTTAAAGCTCGAGAGAAACAATCCCTACAATATTTTTATAATGGAAATAAAAGATTCCCCTTTAAATTTTAACAAATTCAAAAATCTAAATACAAGTTTTAAAGCTCGACTGAACCAATCTATACGATATTTTCATAATGGAAACAAAAAGATTCACCTTTAAATCTTAATAAATTCAAAAATTTAAATGCAAGTTTAAAGCTCGACTGAAACAATCCCTACAATATTTTCATAATGGAAATAAAAAGATTCCTCTTTAAATTTAAACAAATTCAAAAACCTAAATACAAGTTCTAAAGTTTGATTGAACCAATCCATACGATATTTTCATAATGGAAGCAAAAAGATTCCCCTTTAAATCGTAACAAACTCAAAAACCTAAATACAAGTTCTAAAGCTCGATTGAACCAATCCATACGATATTTTCATAATGGAAACAAACAGATTCCCCTTTAAATTTTAACAAATTCAAAAACCTAAATACGTTTTAGAGCTTAACTGAAACAATTCATACGATATTTCCACAATGAAAACAAAAAGTTTCTCCTTTAAATTTTAACAAATTCAAAAACCTAAATACAAGTTCTAAAGCTCGATTGAACCAATCCATACGATATTTTCATAATGGAAACAAAAAGATTCCCCTTTAAATTTTAACAAATTCAAAAATCTAAATGCAAATTTTAAAGCTCGAAAGCTTCCAGTTTCGTATTCTAAGAATCGTGAAAATGTAGAAATCCAGAGATTCGTTGGGCGTTAACAAGAATCACGAGAAAAAGCAGCTTCGCTGGACGCGTTCACGCGCTTCAATCCGGCGCGGTGTGAAATCCCCTTCCTCTTTAAACAGTTTCGCTAACAACTCTCGAGTTCACCACCGAGTAATCCCAGCGGATGCATGTAATCGCGGTCCGTCTTCCGTGGAATTTATTTAGCCCCCGCTCGGAAGGCGAGCGCAGCTCGTTTGAATAACCGGGGTGGCTCAAAAAATTTATTAGAAAAATATGTACATGAACAGGAGGACGGCAAGGGGGACAGAGGGGGGGGGGCAAGAGGGTAACACAACGGAGGGTGAAATACTCGAGTCGGCTGGGAGGAAGCCGCGAGCAAAGTAAACCGGTGCCCGCGAAGCTGAACCGGAAACAGGCGTCTTAGGGTCCGCGCGAGAAAATATGGCGTGATGTACTTAAATCGAGTCGAGCTACGAGGTCCGCCTCCCTGTTTCTGCCACGCGTCCCGCGGGAGATGCTACCCCAACTTCGTGTCCCGACGCTTTACCTATCCCTTTCCGGTTCGCTGAACCCGTATTTATTAGGCGGTGTGCTTGTCTCGCGTGAACTGGCCGCGGATCGTCTCACCTTTTTGCGAGCTCTGAAGGTTCCTTTGTTTTCCATTTTTAGAAAAAAGCGTGAAGCGTGTTAACCCTTTGACTGCAACGCCGAAATCATATGTTTCAATTAGGACGCCACGGCTAGGTGAAATATTTCAGAGAAATTAGCCTCTTATTTAGTCTTTTAGTCTTTTCTTAGTCTTCTTAGTGTTTTATTTTCGATGTTCTCATAAAAATTTCTATTTTATTTAATACAACTACTTCAGTGTTATTACTTATTATAATAATTTTATTGCGTTTCAATACTTTTTGAATGTTACAATCTTCTATAGATAATTAAAACAAATTTGTTGTTCTTTCAGTCGTAAACGGTGATAGTCATTTCAACGTCACATCGACAACTAAAGTTTAATTTTAAGAGTGCTAACGTTATTAATGAAGTTAACGTTGAGCTATAAATCATGAAGGAAAGCGCTGTTATACAAAAGTAGTAGAGATAATTTTACATTAACCATAGACCGTTAAGTAGATTAAAGCTTCCGAGCGCAGCTTATAATACCTGAACAACGGAAACGCAAGAACGTATGCCGACCGTCTAACTTTCTTACAAACACGGCGAATGTAATTGAAATATCCTCATACAGAGTACACCGTAGAATAAACGCCAACAGTTAATTGCTAAAGATTATTTGAAGGTCTTACGGCCGCTGCACAAACGTGGCGAGATGTATTTACACGGACATATTAATGGGGAAGTAGAAGAGATCCGTGCTTGGTGAAACAGTTGTACAAGTAGAACAGAGCCGCAATTGGTCAGACGCGCGGTCAGCCCAGTAGTGCGGGCCAATGTTTTCCCTGACAGAGTGCGCTCATTGTCAGTTCAAACGCTCTCGGATAGATTACTCTGCAATTGTTCCGTCCGAGACGTTGAATTGGACGTGTTACACAGTTGAAGCATTCTTGAAGTTGAGTTTTTTCGAACTTAATCGAATTAACTGTGATTGAAAGGTGTGGCTGAGCAACGATTTGTGATTTTGTCATTTTTCGTTGTAAGAAATGGTTTAGCTGAAGGTTGAAGGTGTTCATTTGAATATTGTTACTACTCTGTTAATCGTTGAGAATGTTCTGTTGCTCTGTAAGAGAAATGGAAGGAAAAATGGAATGCGGGAAAACTGAATGTTAGGAAGTGTTGGCTTTCGAAATTTCAGTTTTTTAGAAAGGGGAAATATTTAGAATTACCAACCATATACCTTTTCTTTTACAAAGGTTAGAGGAAATGAAAGGAAAAATGGAATACGGGAAACCTGAATGTTAGGAAGTGTTCGCTTTCGAAATTTCAGTTTTTTAGAAACAGGAAGTATTTAGAATTTACCAACCATATACCTTTTACAAAGGTTAGAGGAAATGAAAGGAAAAATGGAATACGGGAAAACTGAATGTTAGGAAGTGTTCGCTTCCGAAATTTCACAGTTAATTAAAAAGGGGAAGTATTTAGATAAAATGGAATACGGGAAAACTGAATGTTAGGAAGTGTTCGCTTCCGAAATTTCACAGTTAATTAAAAAGGGGAAGTATTTAGAAATTACTAACCATATACCTTTTTCTTTCACAATGGCTAAGGTACGGCTTGCGATCAGAGTATTTTACGTACTCCAATGAACTCATAAAAATTTGAGAATTTCCTAATTAACCCCTGCATGCAGTTTGAAACGTCCATATCGTGCACCTCATCAGTACTGGGAGTAACCTTTTTCCATCGAAACCTTACAAAAGATATATATAACCTAGTCAGACGCAAAAATAAACCCCTTTGTATATCGTCCATAACACCTTAATCTTTAATCTTCCTCGAACATTCTTTCGAACTCATCGTTCGTGAACAAGCAACGTTCTCTCGTTGGATGCTATCGTGAATACCTTTGAATGGAGGTTCAAGGTGGTGGTTCCCCATGATATTTTGGGAGGTAGTTTTAGAGCGAGAGCGAGTTAGTTCGAGGTTTATGCGGTTTGATGATGCCGACGGTGTAAGGTGTTCTGTTTGTTACGCTAGATGCTGTTCCCGGAAGTTTCGCCGGGTTAGTTCCGTCGATGCAGAATGTTTCGGAACTGTAACGAGAGTTACGGGTACACACGCTGACTTGGTTGATCGAAACATTAACCGGTTGATGCGAAAGGCTGCCCGATCGCGATAGATCAATTGCGTATGGATCGGTAAGGATAACATCGGCTCAATTACTGTCAGCCTACTTCATTCGAAGCAACGAAGGAACTTTGTGAAATCATATTCAGAGGAGATCTGACATTCAATTTCCAGTGTGATTAATATAATAAAAAAGACAGCATTTAATTTTTTTTACTGTTTATTTCACGTTAGACTAGCTATTGCCCCTGTTTGTTTTTAAACTGCTTGCTTTAAAATCGACGGATTTTCAAACAAATTTTCATCCCTTATTTTACTGCTTAGGGATTGATTGTCCAGAAACGTTGAAACACGTATTTCTTTATTTCTAACCAGAAAGCTAAATACTAGTTTTCAGTGTTTACTTCAAAATTAGTGAATTTTCAAATAAAGTTTTATCCCTTATTTTGCTTCCTTGGGGATGGATTTTCCAAAAATCTTGAAACACATATTTCTTTATTTCTAACTAGATAGCTAACTACCAGTTTCCACAGTGCTTGCTTCAAAATTGGCGAATTTTCAGACAAACTTTCATCCCTTATCTTGCTTCCTTGGGGATGGATTTTCCAAAAACCTTGAAACACATTTCTTTATTTTTAACTAAATAGCTAACTACCAGTTTCCATAGTGCTTGCTTCAAAATTGGCGAATTTTCAGACAAACTTTCATCCCTTATTTTACCCCTTTGTGAGGTTGATTGTCCAAAAACGTTGAGACACGTATTACTTTATTTCTAACCAAAATTCTAAATCCCAGTTTTCATAGTGTTTGCTTCAAAATCAATGGATTTCCAAACAAACTTTCAACGAAATGGTTAATTACGAACTCCATCATTGTCGACGAGATACCACCTTTAATATCGCGCAACTTTCACCGGCAACGATCGTCGAGCCTCTCGTCGCGAATCAGTGTTCACTTTTGAAAATTCATACTCCATACACGAGTTCGAAGCGCTGTCGCGCTCAAAAATCGTAACAACGACGTGTTGCGTTGTCGTTTCCGGGGCCATCCGCCAGTTTATCGAACGATCCTACCTCCGAGTGACAGGATCGACGTTAAAAACAGCGATGAACAACCGCGCGGCGCTCGCTCGGGCTCGTTTTTCGCTTTATTTCGTTCCGTTTCAATCTCTTTTTTTTTCTCCCGCCTTTCTCGCGTCGCGTAAAACGAGCCGACGAATAATAACGGCAGCAGCGAGATCCGATGAAGCACGCCGGAGGAGTGGACGTTGAAAATGCGTCCACGGCTAGAAATATTATACGAATTGGCGACAGTGGATTTCATTTCTAGCACATCGCCAACGGGACCAGAAAGAAAAACGCTGGATCGATCACAGTGTGGGGGGACGATCGATGACGCGGTCGCGGTCGCGGGGACGTTAAATCGGAAAGAGGACGACACCTGAGGCAGGAATTGCTGTCACGGGAGTAGAAGGGGAACGGATTTACAGTGATTCGAAAAATTGATCGAATGTTCTGCCTTTGTTACATTTTTTCATTCAATCGAGACACAGCTGCTGATTTATATTATTGTTGAGATATAGGGACACGTCATTATTTCTACCTGAAAACTCCTACCTTCTGAATTGCCTAGATCGGGAATCGAACCCGGGATCTTTCGGTTACTGGACGAGTGCTTTAACCGCTAAGCTATTCTCCTAGGCCTGAGAACTCTACTTGCTGAAATGGTTTAAGCATGCGGTAGTTAGGTATAAAATGTTTGCACTGTCCTTGCAATTTTGTATTGTGCGCCAGACGTGTAGACACCACTGATATTTTTATTCAATAAATATATAATAATTTTGCTGTTACACGAGTTTTTCCACATAACCCCTCAACAGTTATATTAATTAAGTGAACGATTCAGGAGGTATGATAAATAATATTTATCAGAAGGGTAAGTATTGAAATTACAATTGAGTTTCATAGAAAATATGGCTTAATCATTCGATCAATAAGTCATTATATTTGGGACACTCGTAGTTGTGAATATATTCAATGGAACGTTGGTCATTTTAAATAAATGAAAATTGCTGATTTTTTCGAAATTCTGCTACTTTCGAAATTAAGCAAAATTAACGTTTGATTTGTACAACAGTTCGTCTCGATCGTTATTGTATTTAGTCAATTCAAGAATTTCAAACCCATAAGCTGTAAATAAATAAATAAATGAATTCGACAATTTAAATTATTAAATTTTATACAAAATAACACTGATTGGTCTGATTTAAATATTCAAGAAGTAACTAATTGTTTTCTCTTATAATTAATTGTTATTAATCTGTTTTAATTATTAACCTTTACAAGTTGTGTTCTTTTATTTTAATCGCTTCTCTACACGCTCCTAATTTCGCCTCATTAGAAGGCGCTCGCTCGCTTACGTCACATCCCTCTGGAAAGCCTGAATAATTTCGCACACGATACCCCCCAAAGAGGCTTCCATGAACAATGCCCTCTGTTTTTCCTCGTTAAACTGCTAATCCCTCTTTGAACTTCTTATCTCCTCTCGAAACCCAACTTACTACACGACGGGGCCATTTTTATTCCATCCGATTCCACGTTTATTTAAAACACCATCCCTATCTGGTTTTTGCCCCCCTGAAATTGGCTACTTTTATCTGAAAAAGCAACACTCGCCTTAGTTTCACATTCGTTTCGAGAAAACAGCCCTTCCTTCGTTTCGTATCCTATAACGAACAGTTTTTCACGTTAACACTAAAACTACCGACAATTATAGTGTACTTATTTGCATGGAAGAGATCAAATTGGAATTTACATAAAAAAATACCAAATATACAGAAGATGAATCTTTATTTATACCTTCTGCAGAGAATCATAGTAAATTTTGGAAGTATTACTACAGATAACTTACAAGGTTGCTATGAATAATCATCAATTTTTCATTTTGACTGCTCTGATAGTTCTAATGTTAAATAGTGCATTAACACTAGAACTACCGACAATTAAAGGGTATTTATTTTCATGAAAAAGATCGAATTAAAAATTACATGAAAAAATTCCGAATACACAGGATACAAATCTTTATTTGCACCTTCTGCAGAAAATCATAGTAAATTTTGGAAGATCTACTACAGCAAATTTATAAGGTTGCTATGATTAATCTCCAATTAGTCATTTTGACTATTGTGGGAGTTCTAGTGTTAAATAAAAACATTTTGAACAAACCAGTATGTTATAATAAACCCCAAAAAACACGGTTACTCGTTTACTCTTTAATAGTAAAAATTGATTTTGCTATTCCATTATATATTTCTATTCTTACATCCCTTTTTCAGTTATTTCAAATTAAGAACTGAAATACGTACACAAATCTAAATGCATGTATGTATAGACACATGTATATCAATATATTCTATAATGAACGAATCCTATAACGAACAATGTTTTAGTACGAATTAATTCCTTATAAGGTAACCTATTGTATTGTTCCTTTTTACGTGAAATTCCAGTGATTCCCTCAGTTCTACGTTTACCCGAGAAACCGCCCCCTTTTCTCTCGTTCGCCCTCTAAAATCAACTATTTTTGTCCTAACGAAAAGCGAGCAATATTCGACACAAAAAGAAGAGGGACCAAGCGAGAACGGTTGTTTTTCGAACGAACGGGGGTAAAAAAAAAAAGGGGGAAATTCAGTTTTCCTCGCTCCCGAACATTCTGAACCGCAGAAGCTCCTTTGCGTTTCGGGAAACGAGTCGAAAACCGAGCGTGGCAGGTGAATTTTTATACCTCGTGCTCCTTTTTCAAAGGCCTGCCCTACACCCCTCCCTCCCTCCCTCTCGGGTAGGTCGACGCGGATTTTTGGAAACCTCGTCTACCCTGGTTTAATTTTATAAAACGAGCCGACCCGAACCACTTCAGAAACTAATTTCGGCGGTTTCCGTGGCGCCGTTGAAGTAGCTCCAAGGAGGGGGGAAAGAAAAATAACAGGGTGAATTATTAGCACGAACTTTCCGGTCAGGTTAACTCTCCCGAAACGAATTCTTCTTGATAAAACAGCTGACAATTGTTTCCCTTTTGCATTAAGTATACGTGCTACTGGTTATGAAAACAGTCTAAGTCTAAAACATAGGAAGAGTTATTTTATTAATTAAATTGTATTGAAACGAGCCAAATCGCAAAAGATAAAAGTATAAATTGTAAAACAAATCTTTGGTTTATATTATAATACTTTTATAATTGCTAGTAAATGTATATTTGCGGAATAAGGAAAAAAAAACACGAAATATTCCATTTTTAGTGATTTTGTAATACAGAATGTATTTTTAGAATAGTACAGAACAATTATTTTTTTTAGTATTTAATCATTTAGTATTATTTAGTAGCATTTAGTATCAACAGACCGAGGATTTTTATGCAAATTCAGGTTTGTAAGAGGATAAATAAAAATATGGAATTTTGATGAAGTTTGATTCGTTTCTTCCCTTGAATTTTGTAATTGACAGTTTGTTTTAGATATTTTCTACGCTTTAGCGCGTTAATATATATATTCCGTGTTTCTGCGTGCAATTGAATCGCCCATAAATGCTCAGAAATTCGTAGTCTAGTTAAGAGCAATATAGGTGAATTTATGGTTTTGTTAGTCTTAAAAGGATTAATGCGGAAACGCAGGTTAGACGGAGCACGAATGGGTTTACCGTGTTTCTTCGTATCAAATCGCGACGATGTCAAGGGAAAACAACCCCCGAAGAGTATCGGGGGTGCGCCGAAACTTGCCAACAAATTTGCCTCTGTGGTTGGCTGCTTTGTGCACGGCTGGCTGCATTGTTTTCCGAGACGCGAACTGTTGCCGGAGAATTTATTGTTTCGTTGTTTGTTCGGCGATAATGAACGGCAAACACTGCAAGACTTTTATTGACAATGGAACTACTGTAATTAGATTCTATTAATCTTAGAGTACAACTTAAATGCAATCCGCCTGGAATGAAGATCGAGCGTGAAATGAAAAGTACATTTACTATTAAAATTTTATGTTTTAATGTTAGAATTGAAGAATATTTATTAGTAGAAATAATAGTTAGTAAAAATAAATTAGTAGAAATAATAGTTAGTAAAAATAAATTAACTCATTATTTCTAGAAGTTAGAGTCATTTTACTATTATTACAATTTTATTTTTTAATGTTAGAATTGAAGAATATTTATTAGTAGAAATAATAGTTAGTAAAAATAAATTAACTCATTATTTCTAGAAGTTAGAGTCATTTTACTATTATTACAATTTTATTTTTTAATGTTAGAATTGAAGAATATTTATTAGTAGAAATAATAGTTAGTAAAAATAAATTAACTCATTATTTCTAGAAGTTAGAATCATTTTACTATTATTACAATTTTATTCTTTAATATTAGAATTGAAGAATATTTTGTTATTAGTAAAAATAATGGTTACTAAAAATAAATTAATTCATTACTATTGGAAGTTAGAGTCATCTTACTATAATTAACATTTTAGTAGCATTGCATGAATATTTATTTATTACCAAAAATTATTAGAACTTCTATAATTACTATTATATAAATATTTATTTACTAAAATTATCAGAGCTTTGTATTAAAGATTTTATTTATTTATCATTATCAAGAAGTAAAAATTTTCATTAAAATCCTTAAAATTTATAATCTAAGATATACTATTTAAATCATAGCAACTAATATACATATGTATATTTTATCAAGTGGTATTCTGTGTCAAGTACGATTATGTTTTCATTAGAAACTGTGCGAAAAGGTATACCTGTTACAGTAAACGTATAATTATTACGTGGAAGAGTAATTGATGACGACTAGAACATGATGGATGATACTGCGAGAAGAAGAAGAAGTCTCATGCTGAAACGTGAAGCAATTGCACTATTTTTTTTCCCGCATGCTACTCGAAAATAATAGTATTCCGGGCGTTCTCGAGTAAGTTCTAAGACGGCGGTGCCACTTGAAGCACTTAGGTGGGGTGGCTTTTAATGATGCAGCGGCAAAGAGGTCAGTGGACCACGCTCATTGGATGGAGTACGTGGTGTCACGTGCGAGTGACAACCAGGTTTTTTCTTCAAAAGAACCAGCGTGCTTTTTATTGAGTAGAAACGCGTCAACAAGCACAATTTAATTAACGTTACTTCGTTCAACTAGACGCCACGCTTATTCACCCGCAACTTACGAAACTTATGAATCGAGAGCTACCAAATATATATGTATACATGTGTAGGTAGATGTGTTACTCTAAATTCATTTAAAATTCCGATTTAGCATGCAATATTGTCTGCTTGGATTTTCTATGAATTCATGAAATTAAAGGAAATATGGAAGCAACTTGATGTTCAATATCATATTAATTTTCTCACCCCTAATTTCTATACTGTCAAGGGTATAGGTCCTGTATCAATACTAGATTTAATACTCTATTTTTGTTTTATTTTATATTCGTTCCCTTCCCCCTTGAAAGGGGAGAACTGAAAATTATCCGAAAAAATGGATAACATACAATCCTGAAAACTTGGTATTCTCTAACACTAGATTTACGGACATTTCTTGTATGTCTATTTCTAATATACATATATTAAGGAAGAATTTGAAATTACAGAACTGAGAGGGAAACAGATTTGAGTATATTTGTATCGCTTCTTCGACAAAACTCAGTAAAAATTGGTAGGAATAATAGTAATTATGTTTGCAAATTTTACTCATGAAGTCCAAAAACCCGTCAAATTGATGGATTTGGTAAACCTAGTGTTAAGAACAATTATCAAGCTAAATATAATACCTAAATATAATGAATATGTGGTATAAACTAACATCATAGATATCTAATTCTCTAAACCTGTTAGTAGCAAAAATTAGAAATTTTATTTAAGATGTCTTAGAAGTTAGAAATTTTGTAAAACATTTATCGATAAAACACAAGGGGCAACAGATTATATTAATCGTAATAAATTAAATTCTTCGGATGAAGTGAAAAAAGAATGAATAATTTTCCATTGCAACATGTATAAAATCATAAGGTAGGGCAATAAGGAGGTTTTTGTATGTATAATATAAAATTGTGTATGTTTTCACACAAAACAACCCAAAGGTTCTATCTCGAACTTCATCTCTCAAATATGATCTCATCAGAGGGTTAAACAAACATCTGATGCAGCAAACACCAACTAGCGAGAACAATAATATATACATAGCCTGTTGCAGATGGTTTCCAATATCAAATCACCAATTAACTATTACCTCGAATAACGCCTCGAATTTCCCCAAAACCGTTTTCAATTACAATTTAACTTTGATAATAAGCGACATCGTGAAATCATGTATTTACGAAAAAATATTATAAAAATAGTATTATTAATATAATATTAATTACTATTATTACAATTGGAAATAGTTATAATTAAAGTTGACCGCCATACTGTTAAGTATTGGAATACACGAACTGGTACTAAAACAACGATTTACAATTAATAACAGGTTTCTAAATTAATAATTTCCTAAAGCAATTATCTAAAATTTACAATTTTCTAAAGCAATTATCTAAAATTCACAATTTTCTAAAGCAATTATTCAAAATTCACAATTTTCTAAAGCAATTATTTCAAATTCACAGTTTTCTAAAGCAATTATCTAAAATTTACAATTTTCTAAAGCAATTATTTAAAATTCACAATTTTCTAAAGCAATTATTCAAAATTCACAATTTTCTAAAGCAATTATTCAAAATTCACAATTTTCTAAAGCAATTATTTAAAATTCACAATTATTTAAACAATTATTTAAAATTTACAAACTACTCAAAACGCTGATTCTGGACAGCTCATTTGTACACAGAACAACAGTAAACAATTAACAACAGATCACCATCAATCTCCAATTGAATCTCATCTTCTAAAACAACACGATCGTTTCATCTTAAATTCGTTCCTTCAAACTTTTAAACCGTCTTAAATTTTCATCCACTACCACATCAACCGTGCACAACTAACTAGATCACTCGATCTGGATGGTTCTCTAACCGAACAATTTCCTAAAACGGCCAGACACGATTTCGCGAGACATTTTCAAATGGAACACGCTCGAAGCACGCGAAACGGTATCAAACTTTCGGCCAGGCGCTGTGTACGAGAAACATGAGAAGCAAATCCGCGGGCGAACAAAAGGGAGGAACGGGATCGCTGGAACGTAACGGGTTTCCTTTTCCCGGGAAACGCGCGTCTGGATTCAGAGATCCTCGGGAACCGAGACGAGCGCAGCGGCATGTGTCACACGCGTTGGCCCGTTGGCCCGCTGAAAATTCTTGATGCTCGACGAGGCGAGAATAAGGCAGACACGGGGGCTCTGTCTTTGAATTTCTTCCGGGCCGCTTGTAACGCGTCCTGCGGGAAAGCCGGGGCGTCGTTTCGAATAAATTAGAACTTTCCCCCGCAGCAACACCGGCAAGCTGTTCGCTTTTTTGGAGCAATTTCTTAGAGCTCCCGTCCATCTTTCGCGTGCATTCAGCCTCTGTTTTAAGTCGCACGGATTGAGAATTGATATTTTCTTCCTCTTCCTTTTCCTTACAATTCCCAGTGTCTCTCAACTTCATATGAATTTTGCTCGAAGAGAAACTTTTCGCGGGTTCGCTCGTGATTTGTGAATATTGGGAATGGGGTTTTATATTGTTAAATGAAATGAACTGTTATTTGTGAAACAATACTTTGATAATTTATTAATACTTTTTTATAGCACGAAGAAAGGTAATTTTGACCGTACCTAGCGAGTTTTGTCACAAGACTAGCAGAACGCAGTGGTCGAAATTCCTACAACCCCATCCGGGTTCTTCAACCATTTTGTTCTGTTTCTCGATGTTTTAGAATTTTCTAAAATGCCAGATGTGGCTTAGCTTCTTGGAAGAAGCCCTTGAAAAAGTACCTTAGGAGAAAGCTGGTTTATGGTTAATTTCTGTATTCAATTTCTAACAAACTCTTATTTGAAATACTATAATACTTTATTATATAACACGAGGAAGATGTAACTCTGACCAAACTTTGCGAGTTTTGTCACGAGACTAGCAGAACGCAGTGATCGAAATTCTTACAACCCCGACCGGATCCGTTCAGCCCCTGCAGTTCTGTTTCTCGATGTTTTAGAATTTTCTAAAATGCCAGATGTGGCTTAGCTTCTTGGAAGAAGCCCTTGAAAAAGTACGTTCAGAGAAAGCTAGTTTATGGTTAATTTCTGTATTCAATTTCTAACAAACTCTTATTTGAAATACTATAATACTTTATTGTATAACACGAGGAAGATGTAACTCTGACCAAACTTTGCGAGTTTTGTCACGAGACTAGCAGAACGCAGTGATCGAGATTCCTACAACCCCCATCCTGGTCCTTCAGCCATTTTGTTCTGTTTTTTAACGTTTTCGAAGTTTCTAAAATGCTTAGCTTCTTGGAAGAAGCCCTTGAGAAAGTACGTTAAGAGAAAGCTGGTTTACGGTTAATTTTTGCGGCGGGCGCTCGTCAATTGTTGAGAACGGCCATGATGGCCTACGCCATGACCACGCCGGTGGGCATTCGTTCTTGCGATTGTCGAGTCGAAAAGGTGGTGGTTTAACGATCGTGTAATTATATTAAAGAACAATAAAGTTATCTTCCGACCCTTTTTTTACTACATTATTTGTTCATGATTTCACAGGCATCATGGGGATCACCGATGACCGGCTCAGATTGGTAGAACTATTGATAGTGTATGAATTGAGAACCACAGTGTACTTTCTCAGTTTCTATACACCTGTATATTTTTTTTCTCCTCGCTTATTCCGTTCTGTCCTTTCCGTTCGCAACGTCTGCCTATCTAGGAGCTACGCTTTTTCGTAATTACTCTGTCAATTCTTGCCGCCTCCGTAGCTTCCCGTCTTTTATGTTACTCCGTTTCCGGTCCCGAGGAACTGGCCGCGTTCGACTCGTATTACCTACTCTCTGTCCAAAGAGACGAGATAGGGGATAAAGCAACTGCACGTGATCGACGCGTGAGTAGAACCGGGTTAGCTCACAATTTTAGGTAGCATTTTAGGAAATGAGAAGCTACTTAAAATGAATAAGAATAAAAGACTCTTCTCGTGATCATGGTGTGTACGTTTAGAAACTATTAAGGTTCGCAATATTTTCCCTATTTTATGCTTGTACGTAAGAGAAACGGGGTAACTAAGGATGACAATTCGACATTCTATAAAAATTATTATAAGTCGCATTGTAAAGCTTGGTAACTCAGAAAACTGTAAAAAATGATAGAAACTCTAGAAATGGTAAAATTCGCTAGTCTTAAGAAAGATGTGTCTGAATGAGGTCAATCTATCTTCTCTTTTGTATAGTATTCTCTTAGAAAATAATTATAGTATTTTTTTTCCATTTATTAAATTACAATTACCTTTGTTTTTATTTTACCCTTTAATTTTATTTACATTTATACCCTTAAATAACAATACCATTGATCTTGCAAAGGTTTACATCTAAGGCTAAATAAATCCAGGCGTAATCTGGTAGTAGGTACGGGTTAAAGCTTGTAGCAAGGGTTAAAATTTTGCCTCAATTTGCTTGCGAGGACCATCGATGAAGAACCGCGCCACGAATTTGCCTCTGAGTAGCTTAACTGCTGTCACATCACCGATCACGCGAACTTTTCTTTATTTCTTCTATTACAGCCACGGTTTCTGTAAGCGCAGCGAAAGGGAATATCGGTTTCGAGTTCGACAGAATTTTTATTCCACCGATTGCTTTGAAGGAAATATTTATTGGCACGTGTAACGGAGTCAGCGTTGAAACGCTCCTGGTTTCCGGGGTACGAAATTATTCAGCAATATGGAATTTCACTTAGACCTATCTAACCCGAACAGCCGTATCGGTTTCGCGTATCTTACTCCGTCTCATCTTCGCGAATATTACTGATAAAATGTGGACTTTTATAAGGAGTCATCCGTTGGAAAACATGATTAAAGAAAGATAACTACATGGGTTTGTTTCATCTTTTAAATATTGCAATGGATATTTCATCTTTAATACAATTGTATATTGTTTCCGTTGTGCAAGTTGTTGCATACCTAAACTTTCGCAATCTACGATACTTATTGAAACAAATGAAACAAGATAGTACAATAAACAATAGTACAATAAACAAATACTATAATAAATAAAGAATAATGCACACCTAAACTTCCGCAATCTACGATACTTATTGAAACAAATGAAACAGGGTAGTACAATAAACAATAGTAGAATAAACAGATACTACAATAAATAATAAAGAATAGTTTCATTTCTTGTAATTAGAAATGTTATAAATTGTGTTATGAATAAATTTAAAAAATGCCAGTTAAATAGGGATTTTATTTATTTTATAAACATTATGATACATACTATACTTGAGATATTTTGTATACTATTTCTATAACATATCAGATGAATGTTACACAATTTTGCAAACTTACTATGAATATTTCCAGAATACATAAAAATCCACAGTCTATTAAAGACTGTTTATTGTACAAAGCGTCTTAAAAATAATGCAAAATAATTATTTCTCGTTCATCCCTTTTTCCAGCATTCAATTATGTACAATTAAATTCTCTACCATTACAATTCACGGAAGTATCAAAAATTAATTCGAATAAAGCGTTCAGCGTGACACTTCCTGTCTTCAAGTAAACACCACCTTTCCCTAAAACATAAAATTATTCTACACGAGTCTCTTCGTTTCACGTTTAATCCTTTCATTATTAAACGTCCTTTCAATTCAACCCTTAAACGCCGTGTCACCGGCAGTCCTCCAGAAAATCGCGACAGCTCGCCGAACACCAAAAAACGATTCGCGTTAAAACACCGGAAACCGAAAACGCGCCGCATTCACCTACGAATATACGACCTTTCAGATATGAAAGGCGGTTGCTGCGCGAGGATATAAATGTAATGCGACAGCCGGCTTCTAAATATCGCGGCGAAGCGAAAGGGGTGCACGGCGAACGAGAGCACGGTGAAAGGGTTGACAGTGTGGCTCTGGCCTTTTCTCCGGCATTGGAATCCGTGTAATTTCCTTGCGCGTCGTCGAACTCGCGTTCTCGAATTGAAAACAGTCGTGATACGCTGCCCTTCCGCGCGCGTTCCCTTGTAAACAGGCTCTTTCTCCGTCGAAAACGAAACACACGCGATAGAGTTGGATCCCGTATTCGAATCAATAGGTAAACATGCATAATTCTTTAAATCGTGGAATTTTGGAAATGAGTTTCATCGGTTGAAGGAACTACATAAAATTAAATTGAACGAATAAAATATTAATAAAATAATAAAGTATTAAATTAATAATATAATAAAATAATAAAGTATTAAATTAATAATAAAATAAAATAATAAAGTATTAAATTAATAATTAAATAAAATAATAAAGTATTAAATTAATAATATAATAAAATAATAAAGTATTAAATTAATAATTAAATAAAATAATAAAGTATTAAATTAATAATAAAATAAAATAATAAAGTATTAAACTGATAATTAAATAAAATAATAAATTAATAAAATATTAATTCAATTTAATTTAATAGAAGTTAAATTAGATAATTTTGTGAGATTATTTATATTAAAAATGTAATTCAGCAACCATAGAATATAGAACGATCAGATATTTCTCTGTCTGAACAAGTTTCAATAAATGAAATTTAATATTTAAAAAATTATTATTTTTGCATTTACAGGAGACTTAAATTGGGGAAAGATACCAAATGCACTTTCTCTAGGCAAAGCTTCCATTTCTTTGGTTGCATCCGTAAAAATACGAATCTGCATAAAGATCTGCAGTCTACTTACGTGTGTATGTCTCTCTAATAATTCGATCACGAGAAATTCTACGGTGTATCGTGAGAAATACATTATAGGTGCGTTATTCTAGTTGATTTCTCTGAACGGGAGAAGGTTCATGGGTGCACTGAGGTCGTCGTATTCTCATGGGAAATAATTATGTTTAATAATACAGGTTAGTCGTGTACGATGCGGCGTCTGGCAGATGATTGTCATTCAACGTTTATTTATCTATTTATTCATTTAAATAATTTACGAGTAAGACCCATTAGTGTGCATATGTAGAGTGTACTAGTTCGAAACGCAGGACATTATAAATAAAATAAGAATGAATAATGACAGTATTTAGACTATACAAAGTAAAATAAAATATATTGGAAAAAGGAAGCAATAACGCAATTCTTTTAAATAATTAAATAATTATTCTTTTAAATAAGTAAATAATTCTTCTAATCAATACTCCATGGGAGGTCACTACACAAATACACCCAATACACGCACACAAACACTCACGTAGTCTGGTATAATTTTCGAAATAGTAATAATTGAATTTCGATCATTGTACATGCAACATCGAAATACAGAGCAGTACATATTAATCTTTATACAACACTGTATTTATTTAAATAACCAAAAAAAATAAAATATGAAGTGAAACAAAGTAAAGTGCATAGCACAATAAATGTAGTAAATTAGACAAATAACCCAAAAAAAAAAAAATAAAATATGAAGTAAAACAAAGTAAAGTGCATAGCACAATGATGTGGTAAATTAGACAAATGCAGATTAACAGTTTACAAATAGAATACGTTAGTAACGCTGTGATAATCGAGAGCGGGGGCGACCGCCTAAGCTCTGCTAGGTTAACTTGAACAGTGCCATATTAAACGCGCGGAAAATGCTTTGAAAAGAAGCGGTCGAGTGGCTACGTGTATCGCTTTGAATGCGAGACCTCGGTTCAAACGTTCATCCTCGAACGTTTCGTGGCAATTAAAAGAAACGAACCGCGTTAACGAGCGAATTATTATATCTCGCGGGAGGAAATTACGTTTGAAAAGCGAAGCGGCAGGAACCCTCGCGTATTTCAATCGGCCATCTTCATCGCGTGGCATACGGGAAGACTCGTTAATCCTCAAAATCACGTGACTCTTTAGTTTAGAATAACTTCCGTTTTTTCTACGCTCGACCGTTGCAATTTCGTTGCAATTAACTCAGAAGCGGGTGCAACCGTTTTTGGCAAACATTGAGAAATATGCAAAATAGTTAGGGTTAGAAACGAATTCTCTATTCATAGAATGTTAACCCTTTGCACTCGGCTGTCCCCTCTCATGGGACATCATAATCTTAGCATATGATAGTTTCGCAAATTTTCAGACTTTAGTTCAGACCCGGACGTTAAATAGTCATATATGTAATTTTTAATAGATGACTTAATTAAACTAAATGAGGTTTAATATACGTGGATCATAGTAAATATTTGGAATTTGAAAATTTTTGAAGTTAGTATCATTAAACGACTAACGGTCACCTCTCGAATGCAAAGGGTTAATATACTTTGTTTAATCGATTTAAAGGGATTTGATTCAGTGAGAAGATATCATTGAAATGAATAATAGGAGAACTGCAAGATCCAAGAGGAAGGTGTTATATCAAGTACCTTACGAATCGTCATTAAGAATTAATGTAAGATTAATTTGTGATCTTAAATGCGATCTTAAATAAAAAAAAATATCAATTTTTTATTAAAGTTGAAAAGTTGTAAGCAATTGCACTTACGTCCAGGGAAATAATAATTTATCTCAAATTCTTAACGATTTGGTTAATTTTTTAATGTTAAATAGTTCATTTAATTTAACTATGATACCTGAAAAATCAGTTTCTTTCACTGTTTTCCCTCAGAAAATCCCATAATTTTGATCGTTGTCATGCTAATGTTTTAAAACTCACGATGTTTCACTCAAAAATCTTATTTCCGCATAATTTGTGTTCGCCAACATCCTCTTCTACACCGCCACTCTGTTATATTACTGCTTATACCAAATTTCCAAGAAGGCTCATAATTTTCAGACAATAATTCACCGCTTAATACAACATTTCATCCACTTCATTCTAACGATTCTCGAGAATTTCAGCTCGTCAGGAAACGGATTTTCAGCGGGATTTGTTCGTGATTTGTGGAAAACTGGGAATGCCGCCTCTAACGGGAAAAAGGAAGAGGAAAGGGAGAAAGGGAAGGGTATATTAAATCTGCGAGCAGCTAAGAAGCCGGACCAGGGATGATAAAGCGAAATTTTCCTGGCCGATTTTTAAGAGCGGTTAACGATCCAAAAGTAATCGCACAGGATTGAAGCCGCGAGGACATTAATCACGTTGATGATACATTTTATGTTCAGCGGGTTTCAAGTCATTTGCTCTCTTTATCTCTCCCTCTCTTTCTTTCTCTCCCCCCTCTCTCTCCTTCTCTCTTTATATATCTCTCTCACTCCTTCTCTTTCTTTCTCTCCCTCTCCCTCCTTCCCACCTCTTTCTCTTTCTCTCCCACACCCTTCACCCCACTTTCTCTTTCTGTCTCTCACTCCTTCTCTTTCTTCCTCTCCCTCTCTATCCACCCCTCTCTCTTTCTTCCTCTCCCTCAACCCCTCTCTCTTGTTTCCTCTCACTCCTCTTTCCGCCTCTCCCTTTTTATCCACCCCTCTCTCTCTTCGTTTCTCTCCCTCTCCCTCTTTCTATTTCTTTCTCTACCTCTCCATCTTTCTATTTCTTTCTCTCCCTCTCCCTCTCTCTCTTCCTCCCCCCCCCTCTTTCTATTTCTTTCTCTCCCTCTCCCTCTTTCTCTATCTTTCCCTCCCTCCCTCTCTCTTTCTCTCTTTCTCTCTGTCTCTGTCTTGCTTACTCTCAATCTAGCTGCTGTCTTCTAGCGAAGTTATTTTAATCATTAAGTTCCACCTGAACCAATAAGAAAACGTGTTCCGGACGCGATGCAGAGTTCTTGCTTGCTCTAAGCGAATTCTTTTTGCGTTCACTATTTTTTTTTCTCTCGTATAATCTCACCTGGAACGAGCAACACGCTAAGCGTTGATGAGGTATTCCGTTTCTTTTTCTACGATTCGTGCGAGGAAGACGTGTTAAAGGGAAGAAGCTCGAACGAGCGAGATTAAATTCGACTCTGACACGTGTGTCTCATTGTCGCGATGCAAAGGCTTGAAACAGATCTGTCGGTGTTAACGAGGCTCCGCTAATTACAAGATGGCGGAGAAGAGAAAATTACGAATGACAATGCGACACGTTGGGTGCTTGTGAGACGTCACGATCCAGCGAATCTCTCGGTATAAATTTGTACAGAAGCATGCAGAAGACACAGATACTTGATGCATTGAATACAAATAAACAGCTGATTAACAGCTTTAAAAAATGATCACTTAATCGTGAAATTCAAATTAACAATTGCGTCCAAGGTATATTGCGAATAAAAATTAATTCCATTAACACGTTCAAGCCATTTGGTGGGTATTTTCATTGTGAAATGAAGAATTTAAAAAAAATTTTAATTACTGTTTTGTTGTATTGAAAAATGGTAAGGTGTACATAGATCAAAAATATTTTGTAATCGTAAAAATGTGGGTCGTATACGAAAGTCTTCAAAAAACGGCCCAGTACAAAAAACCAGTCCAGAACAATACAGGAAAAACTACATTGCAATCTTTTTAAATATATTAAACCATTTAAAGAACGTACACTTCAAAGATTTTGCATAATTTAAAAAGCTTATGGCGTAAGAACAATTTATACATGAACGCTATTATGTTTGTATATTCCACTTCGAAAATATGTATTACGACATTTATCGTAGATCAAAAAAGCCTGAAAAGTTATTAAACAGAAACTCTCCTAAAATTATTACCTGGCTCGTTTTTTGAGCTACAAACCATTCTCCTATGCTCAGTCAGTTAATAAATTCTATAAACAACCCATTAAGTCACATACAGGGTGAATTTGTTATAAATATCGTGATTACTTTGAAGTATTCTCTAAATCACTTTCATCTTCAAACTTTAAAAAATAACGGCTGACAAAAGGTACACGATAATTGTTTTAAAGTATTCCTATAGAATAATTAGGTACACGATAATTGTTTTAAAGAATTCCTATAAAATAATTATGAAACAACCACATGTATAATAATTTAAGGTAACCACGACATAACACTCACCCCATACATTTTCGCTAACACATTCTAATAAAATCAGCTGTAAAAGTTGTATGATCTCAATTAACTATTGTGTTTCAATGCAGAACGACAGACGTATTAATCTTTGCACTTTCTTGGAAAACACCGGAAACCCGGACTGAACCCCGTAATCAGCCACCCATGGTGTTGGTACCGGTAGAGGTGTATTGATCGGTGGTTGGTAGAGCGGCACGCTTCTTCTCCCTCCCCCGCAACACCATTCCACCCCCGTGTAATCCTTCTTTTCCCTTTGTCTCTGTTCGCGACTCCGCGCTGCTTCTCACTGTCGCGTCATTTCGATGATGGCTGCCTGCCGCTTCGAATTAATTTCGCGCGACGAACAGAAATCCCCGAGTGCGACAGCGTGGACACCGGAAATGGACATATATTAATTTTCACGCTTTTTGTTGATGCAAGTTTATACTTAAGTAGAGAGTATTCGTGTCAGATGTTGATTAGGAGTTCTCTAATATTATTCTCATAAAGCATACTCCTTTTGGAACAAATAACAATAGTACCTAGTAAGAACTTTCGATTGGATCGTGGAATTTTGAATTTATCAAAATTGTAGTAAAATTCGTAAAATATTAATTTCATGGTGAGATATTAATTAGTGAATCACTGTGGGCCTAGTAATTGGAAGATTGTAAATAATTTAGAATACTTGATTATTCTTCTTTTGTGATTAGTCATTTAAAAAAGGGCTCTTTCGATCGAATTCCAAATTTTACAAATATTCTCGTTAACCTTTACTACGAAACTGCTGTAAAGCTTTCAGACTTACCCTATTTAACAATTATTTCAAACTCAAATATCTTTCCACCTCGTTTCAAATAAACCAAAAAATAGAATTTAACATCCACAATTCCAAAAAGTTAATTACCTCAATTTTCACTGTTAAGTATCACTGCTATCCATTCTAACAACAATTCCCAAAAACTTTCAACGCGAAGAACACTGATTCGTACGAAACGAAAAATA
>JAOPTO010000211.1:0-11788 GCA_033822845.1 Tetrapedia diversipes | reverse complement strand
GTTCTGTTTCTCGATGTTTTAGAATTTTCTAAATTGCCAGATGTGACTTAGCTTCTTGGAAGAAGCCCTTGAGAAGGTACGTTCAGAGAAAGCTAGTTTATGGTTAATTTCTGTATTCAATTTCTAACAAACTCTTATTTTAAATACTATAATACTTTATTATATAACACGAGGAAGATGTAACTCTGACCAAACTTTGCGAGTTTTGTCACAAGACTAGCAGAACGCAGTGATCGAAATTTTTACAACCCCGACCGGATCCGTTCAGCCCCTGCAGTTCTGTTTCTCGATGTTTTAGAATTTTCTAAAATGCCAGATGTGGCTTAGCTTCTTGGAAGAAGCCCTTGAGAAAGTACGTTAAGAGAAAGCTAGTTTATGGTTAATTTCTGTATTCAATTTCTAACAAACTCTTATTTGAAATACTATATTACTTTATTGTATAACACGAGGAAGATATAACTCTGACCAAACTTTGTGAGTTTCGTCACTTTGTTCTGTTTCTCGATATTTTAGAATTTTCTAAAATGCCAGATGTGGCTTAGCTTCTTGGAAGAAGCCCTTGAAAAAGTACGTTAACCCTTTGACTGCCACGCCAAAATCACATGTTTCACTCAGGACAGGAGTAAATCGCTAGATGCAATATTTCATAGAAATTAATCTTTTATTTTCTGATGTGAAAATTAATTTCCACAAAAATTTCTAATAAGAATTGTTAATTGTTCAATGGGGCACTCTTTACTTCAAAGTGTCCTCTAATTAGTGGCAATGTTCAAAATGCATTAACTGTCAATTTTTATTCAACTGTTACAATTGTAAGCAGCTGAAGCGCTCATATGACCAACGTGGCAATCAAAGTGTTAAGATAAAGCTAGTTTATGGTTAATTTTTGCTTCGTAGTATTTCTGTATTCCATTTCCAAGAAAATTATTTCGGACAGATAAACACGAAGTCTATTTCATTCAAACTTCCCTGCTCAAATAAGAACGCATTAAAATGTAAATTAGATTGAAGAGGAGTCAGTTTATACAGTGACAAACTCCACCCCTATAAACAGCATTGCTTCAACCCCACATCCATCGTCATCCAAGCAAAGAATCAACCAACTCTCCAACCCTCATCCCTTCCTGCACCCTATTCTCACGGAACGGAACAACCAGCACCCTAACAAGTGACAAAAGTAACGAACGAGTCACGGATGCGTGAAATGCACTTGTTCGGACCCCGCGTGTGTGCGTACACTCTCACTCGAAAACTTTCGAGCATCATTCACCATGCTGAATGGTGTAAGTTACAAGTTTGTAAACTGTGTTCCCTTTCTGGTGAAAGAAAAATACCAAAACCAAACTAAACTATTGAAATTCATACGACGTTGACTCAACGCTGCTTCTTTCTTTCAAATATGAAAATATGTTGAAGGATTAAGTTGTATTAAAGTAAGTGCTCTGTGAAGCACAAAAGTTAGCTCTTGGCACGAGGCAGAAACAACAGAGTCAATGTTTTCATTTCAGCCAATAACGAGAATTCGTGTATCTTATAATTGAAATGTTAGCTGCAAGAAGGACGCGAGTGCAAAGATCTGGTTTCAAAAGTACGACGTTTAACAGTAGAACTACCAAACCAGTCAAAATGACGGACTGATGATTATTCATAGCAACCTTATGAATTCACTTTACCAGGCTTCCAAAACTTACTATGATTATTTGCAGAAGATATAAATAAAGAATTGTTTTCTATGTGTTCAGTATTTTTTCACTAATTTTCAGTAATTTTCAATTTGATTTCTTCCATGCAAATAAGTACACTTTAACCCCTTGACTACGGCAGACTTTGATATGTACTGGTCGTACCATACAGCAAGGATTGAATTACGATGTGCGCCGAGAACGGCGAATTTTTGGTGTCAGAAAGCCAAACTGTGTGAAGCGCCTATAGGCGCTCCCAGTGTCAGAAAGTCAAACTGTGTCGAGCGCCTATAGGCGCTATCAGTATCACAAACGCAAAATTTCTAAGCGCCTACAGGCGCCCACAGTAGTCAAGGGGTTAATCGTTGGTAGTTCTAGTGTTAAGTGGCCGATACGTTACCAGAGCTCAGGCTTTAACCCTTTGAGTGCTACGGGCGCATATACGAAAGTTGCTCGTAGGAGCTATCGGCGCATATACGAAAGTTGCTGGTAGGGACCATGAACGAATAAATGCGTTTATCAATTTCTTCGATCTTTCGCTTATTGCAACGCAATTGTCGGTATAAGTACAAGTAACATCGTAACCGCCGTCCACACAGAGAACTTAGGCCGAAAGTATTCAGCACTCAAAGGGTTAAATATCTCTTAGGTTACCGGCTGTCCTGGAAGTGTTCTTTCAGAGTTCCCGGTGCTCTCCCATTTCGCTGAAGAAGGCCACCGTGGAGGTTTTAGCAGGTAGAAATCCTGCATAACCTCGCCACCCCCCCAGGGTGGTGGGGTATCTTTTCGAAGATTTCCTCCACGTAAAAAAAAAAAAAAAAAAAAGTTACCGGCTGTCAGTGTGTTAACACTTTGCCGGCCGTACATTTATCGAACCACACACAACTTTTATCGCTCATCAACGGTGATATTTGCGAAATCGTTCGTAACGCAAGTAGTTGCAATATAATTATTATTAAAGAAGGCGTTAAGATAATTGTTACAACATTTTTGTTGCATAGTCTTATGCTTTTCAATTATACAGATATCGAAATGAAGCATCGTCGCTGGCGAAAAGAAGTCACGTGTACGTGACAGCGGCCGACAAAGCGTTAAGAAGGAGGATGGCGAACGGTAACGTTGATAAGAGTAGAGTGTCAGATTCGACGACCCTCGTTCGAAAGGCGGCGCACGGCGTCGGGTGTGCAAGACGCGACACACCGTGGTGGCGTCGCGTAGTGTAAACAGTCTCGAAGACTGCGGCGTCCGCATTGTACAGCACTCGAGCGGAACGATCCGAACGAGAGACGTTGAACGGAGCGGAACACGCGCGTCTGTCTCACGGAAGCGAGCAGCGCCACGGAGGAGGAAAGGTGGAGAGGCAGGTGGCGCGTTGCAGGTGCGCCCCGACCCTTTTAGACTTCGAATTACCGAAAGTAAACTTTCCGCGTTTAATGCGGTTAAGCCATAATCGGATCTTCCTGCCCGATACGGCGCGTTGGCTGCGCCGCGTGGAGCTCTTTAGGGGCTCGTGCCGTGCGACGCTGGAACGAGCGCGGAACGAGAGCGCGCCTCCATTGCGTGATGCTCGACAGAAAATCTAATAAAAGTGTGAAAACGTCCCTTCGATTGCCACCGTCTGCTCGCTCTCGTTACCACGTTTCCGTTTATTAGACCGATGTTCTTCGCCGGAAGGAAGAGTAGAGATATAAGGGTCGCTTTACGAGAGGGGGTGGCACAAGGTGTTGGATTGAATTCCCATCGTTATTGCTTGATACTATTTCTCCAGTTTGTTGGTAGATCCATGTTAACCCTTGGATTAACGAACTTGGTTGATCCTTAAGTTTTCGATACAAAATTTAACGTTTGAACTGATCTATTGGTGGTTGATCATCTAAAATTTGCAACGGAAATTAATTAGGACTGAGTTCTGTTTGAAGAGTATAAGTCGCTTCCGTTTATTAGACCGATGTTCTTCACCGGAAGGAAGAGTAGAGATATAAGGGTCGCTTTACGAGAGGGGGTGGCACAAGGTGTTGGATTGAATTCCCATCGTTATTGCTCGATGCTATTTCTCCAGTTTGTTGGTAGATCCATGTTAACCCTTGGATTAACGAACTTGGTTGATCCTTAAACTTTCGATACAAAATTTTACATTTGAACTGTTCTTTTGGTGGTTGATCTAATATTAAATTTTCAACGACTTTCTGCGAAGATTAATTAGAACGTGAGCTCTTTTTGAACAGTAGGTATAAGTCGCTTCCGTTTGTTAGGTTATTGTCCTTCACCGGAAGAAAGGGCAGAGATAGGGGTTGCTTTACGTGAGGGGGTGGCACAAGGTGTTCAATTGGATTCTCCGCGTTGCTCCTTGACGCTATTTCTCCAATTTGTTGGTAGTTCCATGTTAACCCTTGGATTGCCGAACTTGGTTGAACCTTAAGCTTTCGATACAAAATTTTACGTTTGAACTGATCTATTGGTGGTTGATCATCTAAAATTTTCAACGGAAATTAATTAGGACTGAGTTCTGTTTGAAGAGTAGAAGTCACTTCCGTTTATTAGATTGATGTTCTTCGCCCAAAGGAAGAACAAAGATAGGGGTTGCTTTACGAGAGGGGGTGGCACAAGGTGTTCAATTGGATTCTCCGCGTTGCTGTTTGATATTATTTTTCCAATTTGTTGGTAGTTCCATGTTAACCCTTCGATTGACAAACTTAGTTGATCCTTAAGTTCTCGATACAAAATTTTACGTTTGAACTCTAAATTAGTCGTCTAAAACTGAATTTTCCACGATTTCCAACGGAGATTAATTAGGACTGAGCTCTTTTTGAAGAGTCGGTATAAGTCGCTTCCATATATAAGGCAGGTGTTCTTTGCTGGAAGGAAGAGCAGACATAGGGGTTGCTTTACGACAGGGGGTGGCACAAGGTGTTGAATTACAATCCCATTGTTGCCGCTTGATGCTTGATTGCCGAACTTGGCTGATCCTTCAGTTTTGAATACAAAATTTTACGTTTGAACTGTTCTGTCTAAAATACCGTCGATGGTTTGTCGTCTAAAACTGATCTTTCTGCGACTTTCTGCGGAGATTAATCAAAACGTGAGCTGTTACTTGAAGGGTCGAAAGAAACCGTTTCCGTTTGTTAGGTTCACTTTAGGTTTGTTTTCTTCACTAAAGAAAAAGTAGAGATAGGGGTTGTTCTACGAGGAGGGATTGAAAACATTATTTTATATTTTCTGTGTTGCTGCCTGATGCTGCTTCTCGAATCTTCTTGTAATTCCACGCATAACTCATTTATAATTAACCCTCAGCTTGTCAAAGTAGACGAATTCTCAGAGTCTCAAATTTTTCATACAAAATTCTACGCTCGAGTCGTTTTCCCCGTCTAATCGTCCATTGCAACAGATGAATCGTGCCCTGCGCGACATCCTACGTGGATTAATTAGAACGAAAGGAGGTCCTTTTGAAGGGTCGGAAGAAGTTTGTACGAGTTCAGATAGAAACGATCTCGCTGCAACCAGGAAGAGGAACACCGAGTGCTGACCGAGGCGGGATTATGTTACGTTGGAGGGCGGATTAAGAGAAATTCAAGAAGAAAACGCTGCCCCTTGAAAAATTGGATCTCTCCAGAAGCAAGTTACACAGACGAATGAAATAGAGTCGGCTCCTGGTCCCCCGCCCCCCTCGTTTCGCGAACAGGCTGAAATTATGGCAAAACTGTAATTCCAAAGACTTGTTGCGCGCACAGAACGTCGGCGACGTACTCGTTTATCCATCAATTTGTTCGGTTCTCTCCACGAACAATGGGTGTGCCCGTTCGAAATCGTAAATTTTCGCGGAACACGTGTTCCGCGCGGAGAAAATCCGAGGAAACAACGCGACAGCTTTCACCGGGAAATGACGTATCGTTTGTAATCGGTGCAATGCTCGCTAATGAGCGCGGCGACGCATACAAAGGTAGCTTTCATAAAATAACACGACCCGCGCGATTGCACGCACTAGCGCGGTTCGCGATCGTGTAACATCAATTTCGTCGTATTATTAACATTTTGCGAGGGCGATACGAGCCCAGGTCGCTTCAACGTAAGCAAAATTAAATGTGTAATTGATATTCGTCAGCCCGTATTCGTACATCCCAGATTTCCCGCTCCTTTAAACCCGTTTTAATCGAATATCACCGCCGGCTCAGCGTTTTCGAATAGGTTCCCATCTTCCTCGCGGTAACAGACTTCAATTAACCTCTACCTGTAAGCGTGATCTGCCTAAAATAAACCGTTCGATCAGATTACTCGATTGTAGCGACGGAAGGAAATGTTTTACATTCGATCAACGTGCAGAAAGAACATTTGTGTTGAGAACAATTAGTGTGAACGGTTGGTATGAATGCGGTGTATGAAAGTATGTTGGTAAGAATGAGTTTGTTCTGAATGATTGCTGTACGGTATGATCGTGAATTCGTTTTTTGAGATTTGAGAGAAAAAGTAAGAAGGAAACAACGAAAGTAAAATTAAAATTGCATAAAATCAAGATGAAAGGTAAGAACAAAACGTTATTGTAATTATTAATTAAATCCATGTTGTTATTGTTATTGAATATTAAAATCTGAAAGGCTTTCATTTCTCCATTAAAACTAAAAATATTGTCCCTGACCACATCAAAATTCAACAATCTGACATTATAAAACGTTCAAAAACTTTTGAACTTTTGTTCAAAAACAAAAATCTTATCATATTTTTTTAGTATAGGTATATTTACACAGAGATTCACAAAATTGATCGAATATTTTTCTTCGTTATAATTCTTATCTATTCAACACACACAGTCATCAGCTCTAAATTATAACAATTAACTCAGAAGTTCAGAAGGTATAATGAAGAATATTTGTAAGAAAAATAATTAAATACTAGATAAAATCACAGTTGTGCTTGATGAAAAGATGTACAGTAGCTGACAAAAGTTTAAGACGACAAGACGATGGAAAACATAGTTTTATGGTATGCAAATATTGATCATATACTTATTTTTATTGTCATTATGGTAAAACACTATTTATTGATTACCATAGAATACGAATTTTATTTATCGTGCTATTTCTTATTAATTATTCAATTAATCTGTTTCCCTTGACCCCTTGGTCTTAAACTTTTGTCATCTTTTCATCAAGCACAACTGTGATTTTACCTAATATTCGATCATTTTTCTTACAAATATACTTTATTATACCTTTTTTAACTTCCAAGTTAATTGTTATAATTTAGAGCTGTCGACTACTTGTTTTAAATAGATAAGAAGTATAACGGAGAAAAATGTTCAATTAATTTGTTTCCCTTGACCCTTTGGTCTTAAACTTTTATCCACTAATCAATTCCATAAGCCAATTTACGAAACTCTAGCTTACAATAATCGTCGAAGTTGGACGAAACGAAAAAGAAACCGGAAGAGTACGCGTTTATAAAACAGAATCACAACCACGACTCGATCTCGGGGGTAATTTCCCGTGATCGCGCCTTTTCCCGGTGTGCAACGCGAAACGTCTTCCGTGCAGCTCGCCGCCCCTTTGTAAAACGAATCTTCTTCGTCTCCTTACGAGTCGCAATTTCGACGCACCTGCCCGGTTTAATTAATTAATTTCGCGTGCTGCAACATATAATTGAAGGTCCCTCCTAATGACGCCGATTACTCTTCAAAAGATTTTCGCCCGCGACCATTGTCCCCTTCCTACCGCTCTTCAGACTTACTTCCCGCCGCCATTGTGTGCAGATAACGCCTGGGAACAAAGGAGGAGACCTCACCCGATCCCACTCTGTCCCGCTATATCTAATTTCGGAAATGAACATCGCCGGCGCAACGGCCTGAGACTATCAGCTCTCTGCAAACGTTCTCGTAACTCGGTGCGTTAAGTCGTTGAGAAAATTTCTTCGAAAATAGCTGAACGATATACGGCGCAAGTTGCATGGATCTAGGGTTTGGGCTGGACAGAAAATTAGGTGCGGAGAATGCTACCCAATAGTGATACGATATTCTATATGAGGGTCTAAGTAATACAATTTATTTATTTATTTAGTTAATTAGTTAGTTAGTTAGTTAGTTAGTTAGTTAGTTAGTTAGTTAGTTAGTTAGATAGTTAGTTAGTTAGTTAGTTAGTTAGTTAGTTAGTTAGTTAGTTAGTTAGTTAGTTAGTTAGTTAGATAGTTAGTTAGTTAGTTAGTTAGCTAGCTAATTAATAGGTAAACGGGGAAGTTCCCTTTAAGTACAATAAAATACTTATACTGAGAAAGATTCTTAACCTTTTGAGTGCTATGGGCGCATATATGCGTCTGACAGAAGTTACGAGTAGGGACTATGGACGCATATATGCGTTTGTCAATTTTTCCGATCTTCCATTTAAAGCAACACAATTTCTAACAGAGCGCCGTCCCTTCAAAGCACTTAGGTTAAGAGTATTCAGTGCTCAAAGGGTTAAAATAAAAAAGAAACAGAAGAACAGACGTATTAAAATATCACTCACAAGACATTGTTCGGTACAATTAATTATGTTTAGTTATTCTAAGCTCACTGTAGAACTCTATTTATGCCTCTTATTACTTTAGATACAATGTTTGTTTTAAAGGGAGGCAAGCTTTTGAGTAACCCTCGAAGAAATCGGTCGTGTAGGTTGGTCTAACATCAAGAATAACGTCTTAAAAAGTTTACTTCTTCCCCTTTTCATTTATTTCATATCACACAATTATAAATTTCAAACTATAATTTTACATCTTTTTCGCGTCACACTGTATTACATCACACGTACAACATAAAGAATTAAGAAATGGACCGCAAGTTTGTACGTGTGAGTGAATCAGTTTAAAGGTGGTCGAGCAGGTGCTACAGATGTGCACAGTGCACTAACGAATATGTGAAAACGTGTAAAGCTGGCTCTAATGTAACATTGGAATAAAATATTTTCTGGTTAGTGGCATAAGAAGGATAAAAAAGGATAAAGTTATATAGAAAAATAATAAAGGTTTAATGTCTATTTCATGAGCCATATTAAAACAGCAGTCATTCAGGGTGTCCACCCCCAATTACGGGACAATGAATAAGATATTTAGTCAAGTGAATAATTTTCTTAAAAATTAAACAAAAATCAAGCAGCAATATATTTTTTTAACGAGCTTCAAATATTTATTTACAGTAACACTCATTATTCGAATATTCCCATACTCAAATACTGGAATAACCTACTACACAACTACTTACATATAAAACCTTAAGTGGTTTTATAAACTATTAACTTTGTTGCTTTCCATTCAAATAAATGAAATTTAATGCAAAACAAAACAATTATTCTACAATCTCAAAAATTTCATTATTCGACTATTTTCGCCTGCCTATTAATTCAGATAGATTTTTCTTTAATTTTGTAAAACGTGTACTATGTAACCTATTTAATCCTATAGATATTAATATTGAAGTGGATTAAGCGTTAATTATTAAACCGCTGCTTTAAGACAGACCTAAGAAAGTGATTAAAAGACGAGAAATATTGCATGAGATGGGAGACAGGGACGGAGAATGGATAAGCGACGACGAAGTCAGTGTAATTCCTAATTTTCTATAATTGAGCACCGGAACACCGGAACTTTTCGGCCTAGTTTTAAGCCTCCGCCGGAAGTCTTAAACTTCCTCGCGTGACGTGGGAACCCGCCCTTCCATCGAAACTATTATATCAGGATCTGAACTGTTGGCTGCCTTTTACGTGGGATTATACGACTTTTCCGTGACGTAACGGAATGGAACGACCTCTTGCATATGGATATTTACCCCCTTAAGATGTCGTGGAACGTTTCGATCGAAATCGTCGTCATGAACTTCATTTGTTTCTTCGTATCGACCACCACTTCTTCTTTTCAACTTTTCTTATCATTCTACTTTAATTTTCATTGCGACTCGAATAAAAACGATTCGATAGTATTAATAGTGAAAGTACAGATTTATGAAATTCATAATTTGATTTTCGATCGAAATCGTCGTCATGAACTTCATTTGTTTTCTTTTTATCGACCACCACTTTTTCTTTTCAACTTTTCTTATCATTCTACTTTAACTTTCATTGCAACTCGAATAAAAACCATTGAGCAGTATTAATAGTGAAAGTACAGATTTATGAAATTCATAATTTGATTTTCGATCGAAATCGTCGTCATGAACTTCATTTGTTTTCTTTTTATCGACCACCACTTTTTCTTTTCAACTTTTCTTATCATTCTACTTTAACTTTCATTGCAACTCGAATAAAAACCATTGAGCAGTATTAATTTGAATGAAATTCATAATTTGATTAACAAAATTAGAAAAGTAGAATCCACACAGAAATTTGTTTCACTCTGAATATGATAATGTATGCATTACTTTGGATATTTTCTATATTTTTGCCTATTATTATTTTTTGGCAAATCCAAATTTCTCATAAACTCATAAAAATCAGCAGTCTAGTTATTAATATAAAATATAAAATTTGCAATAAAGCATGTGTGAACGGGAAAGATAAAAATTTTGACATCTACCCTTAAATCGTTCTCCATCCTAAAAATGTGCAAAACTATTGAAAAAAAAGAGACAAATGATAAAATCTTCAGTTGCGTTCACTCCATTTTCCTGAACAAACGCACGTGTATAAAATTCCGTTCAACGATAACTGGTTAAAGGTTAAAGCGAAGAAGTGAAACGACAATTCTCACGTTCTTAAAAGGCGACTTTGAAGACGACTTTAAATTGTTCTAGCGAGCCTTGTACAAGCTATTCATAAAGCCGTCAATTTCAAGAATTTCATAATAGAAACGTACAGAAGGGGGTTGGCGCGGGGAACGATACGACAAGAGGCTGACGTTATATTCCAGAGATTCCAAATAAAAACTAGCGCACTTTCCGGGGGCGCGGATGCAAGCCGTGAGACTTCCAACTTTAATTACCTGAACTCCTAAGAAAGAAATCGCCCTCCCGTTTGACGAGAGAAGTTATATTCCCCGACATCCAGTATCCCCCCGTTTCTGTCCCGTCCACAATTGCTCGATAAAGTTATCGCTTTAATTACGACAGGTCTTCCGAGGAAAAGACCACTTTTAACCGTACTGCGCACGCAATCGCGATGAAAATCACGATCCATTTACATGAGCGCAAAGCTTCTGTCGGTTCATGCGTTATGCATGTACAGGCTGTTTCGTTTTTGCGGATTAATTGTTCCGTGGAGAGGCCTGCATGCAATTTGAACGCTGGAAGAATTTCGAGTACGATCGTTTTGACTGTGTTTTCCTTTTTCCTCTGCTTTATGGCAGGTACACGCAGCACTTCGATCAAAATTAATTAAGGAGAAGTATTGTTGAATATGTATACACCTTGATAAAACAGTATTCGATGGTAAACGTGATTAGGAGCGCGTATAGGGTCGATACAACCATGATAATTAACCCTTTCCCCTGTAATCAACAGTGAGGATAGGGCTCCGTCGAAAATATTTCGTTAAACCTACAGCAAATTTTTCAGCAAACAGTTTGGGTATAAATTTCCGGTTTCTGCGAATCGGCCGATAGATCAGCCCGCTGGCATGAAAAGGGTTAATCTTTTGAGTCCTATGGACGCATATATACGTCTCACGGAAGTTACTCGAAGGGAATATGAACGTATATATGCGTTTGTCAATTTTCGTTTTCTTCACCTTATGACTTTTTCCGTGGCCACACAAAACTACTAATTTATTATTTTATAATGTTACTTAACCCTTTCGCTACCAGGACCTCAGGAGACAAATCGCCACCACAGCCCAGACATTTTATTATTTAAATATCATATCAATCGTCGTTAATTTTTGTGGAATGTATTTATAACGTTCTAACTAAGTGAAATTAGCAATTTTACACACCGATTCACATAAGTGACACAGTGTGTCGCATACTTCTGACGCCGGGTTTAGATAAGAAAATTGTGTCGTCACATATATGTGATGCTGGTAGCGAAAGGGTTAATATATCCTAGATGAGGTAAAGATCGTTGGTATTAAAGTATTAGTTTATATTATAGTATTAAAGAGAACCTATAGACGTACTGCTTTAGGAGTACTATTTATTAGAGTATTATTTATATCCCAGAT
>JAOPTO010000210.1:7500-18830 GCA_033822845.1 Tetrapedia diversipes | reverse complement strand
TGTATTCGATCCTATCGACAAAATTACTATGTAATGCTACCCGAGCGGGGAAACGGTGGGTCATCTCGAGTAGAGTGTTTACATTCCACCCTGACCGTGTAGTACTCGGTCGGAGAGGACGAATCTTTTGGTACGCCAGCAGCGTTACCCTCGTTGTCGAGAGTCTTGACGCCCACGTCGTTGCGAGATCGAACAATTTTACTCGCAACGAATCGATGGGATGAAATGGACCGCTTCGAGGCGCGTTTGTCGGGCCCCTAAGCCAATTGTTTTCGATCCTATCGACAACATTACTATGTAATGCTACCCGAGCGGGGAAAAACGGTGGGTCATCTCGAGTAGAGTGTTTACATTCCACCCTGACCGTGTAGTACTCGTTCGGAGAGGACGAATCTTTTGGTACGCCAGCAGCGTTACCCTCGTTGTCGAGAGTCTTGACGCCCACGTCGTTGCGAGATCGAACAATTTTACTCGCAACGAATCGATGGGATGAAATGGACCGCTTCGAGGCGCGTTTGTCGGCCCCCTACGCCAATTGTTTTCGATCCTATCGACAACATTACTATGTAATGCTACCCGAGCGGGAAAACGGTGGGTCATCTCGAGTAGAGTGTTTACATTCCACCCTGACCGTGTAGTACTCGTTCGGAGAGGACGAATCTTTTGGTACGCCAGCAGCGTTACCCTCGTTGTCGAGAGTCTTGACGCCACGTCGTTGCGAGATCGAACAATTTTACTCGCAACGAATCGATGGGATGAAATGGACCGCTTCGAGGAGCGTTTGTCGGGCCCCTAAGCCAATTGTTTTCGTTCCTATCGACAACATTACTATGTAATGCTACCCGAGCGGGGAAACGGTGGGTCATCTCGAGTAGAGTGTTTACATTCCACCCTGACCGTGTGGTACTCGTTCGGAGAGGACGAATCTTTTGGTACACCAGCAGCGTTACCCACGTTGTCGAGAGTCTTGACGCCCACGTCGTTGCGAGATCGAACAATTTTACTCGCAACGAATCGATGGGATGAAATGGACCGCTTCGAGGTGCGTTTGTCGGGCTCCTACGCCAATTGTTTTCGATCCTATCGACACATTACTATTTAATGCTACCCGAGCGGGGAAACGGTGGGTCATCTCGAGTAGAGTGTTTACATTCCACCCTGACCGTGTAGTACTCGTTCGGAGAGGACGAATCTTTTGGTACGCCAGCAGCGTTCCCCTCGTTGTCGAGAGTCTTGACGCCCACGTCGTTGCGAGATCGAACAATTTTACTCGCAACGAATCGATGGGATGAAATGGACCGCTTCGAGGCGCGTTTGTCGGGCCCCTATGCCAATTGTTTTCGATCCTATCGACACATTACTTCGTAATGCCACCCGAACGAGGAAACGATGGGTCATCTCGAGTAGAGTAGTGCCGATCCGTTTATAAGTAGTGTTTGTTTATTTATTTCGTTCAGAGAGGGACCACGCTCACTGTGTTTCGTCGGTTGCCGTTAAGGGGCACCACCCTCCGTTGTCGTGAGTCTTGACACCCACGTCGTTGCGAGATCGAACAATTTTACTCTCAACGAATCGATGGGATGAAATGGACCGCTTCGCGAGGTATGTGCCCCTGTTGTTGCGTCCGATCGTCACGCTTGCTGCGGTCCCTATCGACTTTTTGACATTCACCTGAACGAAAAATATATAAATATAACGAAAACGAAAAAAAACGGGTTAACGGGCTACACAGGACTCGAGCCTCGACCCTGTTACTCCCTAAATTGGTAGCCCACCGCCGTTGAAACAAGCGGGTGTTAATTTCGTTCAGAGAGTAACCTTCGCCCGGTTGCCGTTAAGCACTCCTCCTAGTCGTCGTGAGTCGGACACCCACGTCGTTGCGAGATCGAACAATTTTACTGGCAACGAATCGATGGGACGAAAGACCGCTTCTGGAAGGTTGTGCCGAGGTTTATTAACACGGGATCGTCGGTTACTATCGATTCTCACCTGAACGAACCACCCCGGGAACAACGAGCGTGAGAGAGGTGAAATGAATGGGAGAAACTGATGACGGTTGGGAGACGGACATGCTTGCAAGCGTTTTTCAATTTGGTTCCTGGGAGGTCGTTAAATTAAACACGATGAATCCAGTTATCGGGGCAATCCCCGTCGTTTTCTTCGTGTTGCGACGATCTCCTCGAGGTTGTTGATTTTTCATTAAACGTGCTTTGCGCCCGATCGTCGGATCAACGTGTGCTGGTGTTCCACGTTTACGTGACCCACCCACGATCCGACGAACAAACATCCGGGACACAATATTGTGTCGTCGATCGATCGTCGCATATAACGGACGTAAAAATCCGTTGCGACGCGGCGACTAGCCCGCCTCTCCTTCATGGAGTTGCGTCGGGATCTCGGCTTCTTTTGAACCGAGTATTTAGACCAATGAACGAAATACACTATTATACGATTACCCTGAACGGTGGATCACTTGGCTCGTGGGTCGATGAAGAACGCAGCTAATTGCGCGTCAACGTGTGAACTGCAGAACACATGAACATCGACATTTCGAACGCACATTGCGGTCCACGGATACAATTCCTGGACCACGCCTGGCTGAGGGTCGTTTACGTAACCTATATACTGCTTGCGTTGCGTTTTGCTTTCTCCTTCATGTTTCACCTCTGCGAGAACGATACGATAATACCCCGTCGTCGGTCGGTCCCCTTGTCGAATGGGGGGACTCGTTTCCGAGTCGGGAGGGATATTCTCGTTAGAGAGATCGAGATTATCTCGATATAATCGGAGGAGATGCATGCGTATACGTACGAGCGATCGTTGAACGTTCGTCGGCGTTCGTCGCGGAGGTGTGTGCCTCCTTAAAAGACTTTGACCCCCGGATCGTACGCGCGTGCGCGTGCGGCGCCGAGTGTGTGGGATGTATTTATTCACGGAGGGAAACCTTTCGGGCGAACCTGCGAGAGTGCTGAAATGGCGTCGTGAGTCGTCGGTTCGATCTTTGTTCTAAAGATCTTACTTTGACGACCGCCCATTGTTAAAGCACCGCTTCGTCCGTACTTGTCAGGTTTCTATTGTTGTTTTTTTTACCCGTGTTAAATACAAACAGTAACCCCCACGGCATCCGCCACTCGCTCGATCCGAGAGGTGTCGTCAAGTCGTTTGGAGCACACCAAAATTACATATACCCGCGCCCCCGACGTCGTTTGAAATGAAACGACTGAGAGTCACAGAAAGAGAACGAGCGACGTAAATAAGATGGGAAAGAGAGGAAGAGGTACAAGAGAATCGGTGTGCGTGTGTATTGTACGCTGCCATTTTGACTTTTCTTACCCCGATCGACGACGGGTTACGATTATTCGTTAAAAGAGCCCCAGGGAAAAGTGGAGAATATCTTTTCCCCTTTGGCGCGGCTATGTTCGAATAAATCAAAGACTCGTCGATAACGGTCGGGAGTTGGCAGCAGCTGCATCCACGCTCTGTGTTGGTCACCCCATGCCATTTTCGTTGTCGATCGCGAGAGACCGCGCAACCAGAAGCCGGTCGTCCAGTCCATGGAAAGAGAAAAAGAAGCTTGTCTATCTCCACTTGCGTGCGTTCTGTTTTTTGTCCCTTTTACGTTCTCTCGTACATATATAAAAAGAGTTTGAGATCCGTGTTGCGCACCTCCGACTCACCCCGGCCTGGTCCTTCGTTCTGAAGGATCTAGGGTAATAATAAAGAATCGGGATGACTATGAGGAGGATCGGTGCGCCGTTTCGATGCTCTTTTTTTTTATATTGTACACAGAGAGACGTTCGAGATTAAAGGGCGAAACGATATATAGGAACCGCTGGAGAATAGTTTATACCAAGCATTGCTTTTTTTTAAATACAGGACGGACGTCAAAAATCCGGGAAATTCTTCGGTTGTCCAGCGAGCGTCTCTCCGATTCGAACCTGCGATATAAATTGGCACTATGGTGCGGTGCATAAAACTAAGAATCCATGTTTCTTGTACAAATGTCTTTTCGACTTTCGACTATACCTTCTCTCTCTTACTTTTTTTTTTTTTGTCGCCACTCTCAACTGTGCGTAACTCAGGTTTTTTTTTATTGTTGTTGTTACGCACACAATAAAAATACACGTATATGACGACCTCAGAGTAGGCGAGATTACCCGCTGAATTTAAGCATATTACTAAGCGGAGGAAAATAAACTAACAAGGATTTCCTTAGTAGCGGCGAGCGAACAGGAATGAGCCCAGCACTGAATCCCGCGGTTCTGCCGCTGGGAAATGTAGTGTTTGGGAGGATCCGTCTGTCCCGTGACGTCGAACCGCGTCCAAGTCCATCTTGAATGGGGCCATTTACCCATAGAGGGTGCCAGGCCCGTAGCGACCGGTACGCGTTTTCGGGAGGATCTCTCCTTAGAGTCGGGTTGCTTGAGAGTGCAACCCTAAGTGGGTGGTAAACTCCATCTAAGGCTAAATACGACCACGAGACCGATAGCGAACAAGTACCGTGAGGGGAAGTTGAAAAGAACTTTGAAGAGAGAGTTCAAGAGTACGTGAAACCGTTCAGGGGTAAACCTGAGAAACCCAAAAGATCGAATGGGGAGATTCATCGTCAACGGCGCTGGCTCCCGTCGGGGCGCGATGCCCCGAATGGACCTTCGTGGTTCCACGGCGAGGGCACACCACCTTCGGCTTGAATGTTCCGGTGCTGTAGTCGTGCACTTCTCCCCTAGTAGAACGTCGCGACCCGTTGCGTGTCGGTCTACGGCCCGAGAGGGCGCCTGTTTCGTCGCCATGCGCGCACGCGACAGACCCTCGGTCGCCCGACCGGCTGCACGACGGTACTCGCACGGTATCGGGCCGCAACCAATCCATTCTCGAATGTGTGTGCGTCAGGCCCGCCGCAAGCTAGATCAGCTTCAACCCGGAGGTACGGACCTGGTGCCGTCCCCGGGCATGACCAGCTGTTGGCAGGCGGTGTCCTTGGACTGGCCAAGCTCTGAATTACCGGTCGGCGACGCTACTGCTTTGGGTACTCTCAGGACCCGTCTTGAAACACGGACCAAGGAGTCTAACATGTGCGCGAGTCATTGGGATGCATAAACCTAAAGGCGAAATGAAAGTGAAGGTCGGCCTAAGCGTCGACCGAGGGAGGATGGGCACCGTTACGATGGTGCCCCGCACTCCCGGGGCGTCTCTTTCTCATTACGAGAAGAGGCGCACCCAGAGCGTACACGTTGGGACCCGAAAGATGGTGAACTATGCCTGGTCAGGACGAAGTCAGGGGAAACCCTGATGGAGGTCCGTAGCGATTCTGACGTGCAAATCGATCGTCGGAACTGGGTATAGGGGCGAAAGACTAATCGAACCATCTAGTAGCTGGTTCCCTCCGAAGTTTCCCTCAGGATAGCTGGCACTCGTTTCGAACGCTGACGAGTCTCATCTGGTAAAGCGAATGATTAGAGGCATTGGGGCCGAAACGACCTCAACCTATTCTCAAACTTTAAATGGGTGAGATCTCTGGCTTGCTTGGATCAATGAAGCCACGAGATCTTGGATCAGAGTGCCAAGTGGGCCAATTTTGGTAAGCAGAACTGGCGCTGTGGGATGAACCAAACGCAGAGTTAAGGCGCCTAAGTCGACGCTTATGGGATACCATGAAAGGCGTTGGTTGCTTAAGACAGCAGGACGGTGGCCATGGAAGTCGGAATCCGCTAAGGAGTGTGTAACAACTCACCTGCCGAAGCAACTAGCCCTGAAAATGGATGGCGCTGAAGCGTCGCGCCTATACTCCGCCGTCAGCGGCAAGAGGGGAGTGACGTGCGTCCTTTGACCCCTCGTGGGTGTGGACCGTCCTCCATGAAGCCCTGATGAGTAGGAGGGTCGCGGCGGTGTGCGCAGAAGGGTCTGGGCGTGAGCCTGCCTGGAGCCGCCGTCGGTGCAGATCTTGGTGGTAGTAGCAAATACTCCAGCGAAACCCTGGAGGACTGATGTGGAGAAGGGTTTCGTGTGAACAGCCGTTGCACACGAGTCAGTCGATCCTAAGCCCTATGAGAAATCATATGTAGATGAGGTGTCCTAACATATGTAACACGCAAAATTTGAACGAACGAGACTATGTAAAAACACACACCCATCGGGCGAAAGGGAATCCGGTTCCTATTCCGGAACCCGGCAGCGGAACCGTATACCATTCCGGGCCCTCATAAGTGTGCTCGTCGGGGTAACCCAACATGACCTGGAGACGCCGTCGGGAGGTGCGGGGAGAGTTTTCTTTTCTGTATAAGCGTTCGAGTTCCCTGGAAACCTCTAGCAGGGAGATAGGGTTTGGAACGCGAAGAGCACCGCAGTTGCGGCGGTGTCCGCATCTTCCCCTCGGACCTTGAAAATCCAGGAGAGGGCCACGTGGAGGTGTCGCGCCGGTTCGTACCCATATCCGCAGCAGGTCTCCAAGGTAAAGAGCCTCTAGTCGATAGATTAATGTAGGTAAGGGAAGTCGGCAAATTGGATCCGTAACTTCGGAATAAGGATTGGCTCTGAGGAGCGGGGCGTGTCGGGCTTGGTCGGGGCGCGGGCTTGGCTGACGTGCCTTGTCCGTCGGGACCACACGCTAGAGTAACGCGAAACTGAGGGGACTAGCCCCGAGGTAGCGGAAGGCATTAGAACGACGAGGTGCAGCGCTTCTGTCTGTTCAGCACGTTCTTGGCGACATGCCTGTGGCTAAATTTGTCAGGGGGGTATCATTGCTCCTCTAGCATGGCCCCGCCGGGTGAGGGTTCAGCTGGGTTGTCGTGACTCAGTCCTCACCTGGTCCCCACTGCCGGGGGAAAGCGGCACAATCGTGAGTCAGTCACCGGTTCGAACAGAGGCGGAGCTATTTTTGCGGGCCACTGCCCTCCTTGTGGGGGCGTCCGGTTCCGATGTGGGTACCAGCCAAGGTTGGATATATGTCGGGACGTAAGGCGGAAGCGTCCGGTGTGAGAATCCCGCATGGTAGCTCCGAGTAGGCCGGTGCCCCGTGCGTATGCGTTGGTATACGACGGGGGTAGATAGGACTCTCGCAAGGTAGCCAAATGCCTCGTCATCTAATTAGTGACGCGCATGAATGGATTAACGAGATTCCCTCTGTCCCTATCTACTAGTGTCCAACATGGCGGCGACCTGTACATACACGTCTGTATCGCTCCGTGATTGACATGCAATTTCGTGAGGAAAAAGTGAGCCAAGAATTCTAAATTTGTGATAAGTATTTAATGCTAATGGATCCGCATCTGTGTGTGAAAAATTGTGTGGAAATTCGTTGAAATAGTGAAGTTATAAGCGAACGAAACATTTACCACGTGCACGTGCCGTATTGTGGCGTGTTTCCTCTTGTGCGTCGAAAAACTATTTCCGGCAAGAGGTTTCATATATGTGCGTATGCGAAAAATTTTTCTGAACATTTCAAGACCAACAAGAGTGAAATCGGTGCAAAAATAGCGTAGAAATTAATAATTAACTGAATTTATCGCCACGTGGTCGGGAGGTCGGCCATCTTGGCTCGGCGGTCAGGGCCGTATCATCAGGGAGCGGTGCCCCTTTGACTCAGTGTCGTGCCACGAGGGCGCAGTGCCCCTTGAAATTTTTAGATTTTTGATTTAAGTGTTCAGCGCCGTGTTAACAGTGTGCGGTGCCCCTTAGACACTCAGTGCCGTATTAATAAGGTTTTTTTTTTTTTTTTTTTTTTTTTTTTTTTTTTTTTTTTTTTTTTTTTTTTTTTTTTTTTTTTTTTTTTTTGCTTCTCGATTTAGATTTAGCGCGTAAGTATAGGTAGTGTAAAAATTAAGAAAAACAGTATTTCATTAAAACTTGTACAATGGAGTGCGACGAGGTGTCAGCGACTGAGAACGTTACTCTCGCTAAACGTGTCGCTAAACGAAAAGAAAAACACAGTTGTGATGAATTAAGTGACAGTGACTCTTCTGCGAGACGACTAAAGAAAAAACAGGCAACGGACACGACCGATGACGAATTCCTGAAACCTCCCAAGCCTTCACCGAGGACCTCACCTAAGGCCAGACGCAGGATTAGTGCACCACCAGGATCAGACACCGAGCAACAAACTGACATTCTGGCATTTACCAAATTTGTCCAGTATTGCAATGGCCTCACCGTCGATGATGTAAATGAGAAAGACATCAAGACAATCAAAAAGTTTGCTACCAAGATGATGATGACAATCTCGTGTCTCTCACAAGAGAATGAGAACCTGAAAAAGAAGCAGCAAGGGACAATGGTTCTCGATGACAGGTTACGCAACCTGGAGCAAATCGTGCTTGGAGCAACCAACTCGATCAGAGAGCTGAAAACCACGTCGCAAAAACCCGTGACCTACGCTGACAGGCTTAAAGCACCGGCTGTGCCAAAACCGGCACAACGGTCGCTAACACCTGCGCGCCACGTCGTTGCCCTGTACCCGAAAGCCGGAGCCAATATTACAAGCAGTGATGCCACAAAACAAACGCTGGTTACCAGCCTTGCACCGGCTACAGAAAAACTGAAAATCAGAGGAGTGAAAAAAATATCTAACAACGGGGTGCTGGTTGAAACTGCGACCAAGGAGGATATGGAGCGAGTACTTAAAAGTGATAAAATACAGGCTGCGGGACTCGTTGCCGGACTCCCAGCTAAGAAAAGACCAAGGGTCATTGTATATGATGTACCCAATGCCATCTCTGAGACAGAGTTCCTGAAATCCTTGTCCCAACAGAACCTGAACGCCGCTGTGAACCAAGAAATAAAAATCTCCCACAAGACCGGCTCCAGAAACGGGGAAACTGCCAACTTTGTACTGGAGGTGTCTCCGAAAATAAGGGAAACCCTCCTCAGCCAAGACCGGGCCTATGTGGGTTGGCACTCGTTGAGAGTAAGAGACTATTTAGTGGTTAGCCGCTGTTACAAGTGCCAGTCGTTTGGCCACGTGGCCAAATACTGTAAAGTGCCAAAGGAGGTATGCGGCCACTGTGGCAGTGAAGGACACGCGTTCAAGGAGTGTCCCAAAAGAGACCAAAACCCGCAGTGCATTAATTGCAAGCGAGCACTCAAGCCCTGCAACCATTCGTCGCGGTCCCTGGATTGCCCAGCCTACAAGTTTGCGCTTGCCAATTTGATCTCCAAAACCGATTATGGGGAATAAAAGCGAAAGAACGGGATCTCCGCAAATAGTAAAACTAGCACAACTAAATGCGCAAAACTCACGGGCGGCACTGGACGACGTAAGGATAGCAATGATGGAGCTGGGAATAGACGCGATCGCCCTCCAGGAACCCTACAGCTCCAAGGGAATTATCAGGGGCCTTGGGCTGACGACCAAAACCGTCCTGGACTTCCGAGCTTTCAGCAGCGTGGGGGGGAGTGTGGGTCCCAGATCGGCCATTGCTGTCCGAAACCCGGGCATCAGATGTCTCAAGTTGGAACACCTCTGCTCCACGCACTTTACGTGCGTCGAAATGACGTGGCAGTCCACCACGTTTTACCTAGTGAGTGCCTATTTACAGCACGCGGATCCAATCTGCACCTACCTGCAGCAGCTGGAAAAAATTCTAAACACACTCCGGGGGAAGGAACTGGTCTTATGCATGGATGCGAACGCGACATCGGCCTCCTGGCATAGAATAACGCCCCACTATGGAACACCAGAACAGAGAGGCGAGGCACTTGAGGAATTCATTGCCCAACACAGACTAATAATACTCAACAGAACCGGTAACCCGCCCACGTTCAACAATATTCACGGCCAATCCAACATAGATATCACAATAGCCACAAACTCAATAGCCAACAAGATCAAAAACTGGACAGTTCACCCTGACAAAATAAACAGCGACCATAGATTAATAACTTTCGAAATCCTACCCGCAAAACAGGCAGTACAACCCACACAAGACAGCAACAGATACAATACTAAGAGGGCAAATTGGGAGAAGTTCCGCGCGCATATAAACAGATCAATAAATGAAATCGGGCCGATCCTCGAGTCCAACGATGCGCAGTCGATATCCGAAACCATCGATCGGATTATTTTGGATGCGGCCAACGATGCCGTTCCGAAAAAGCGCGCATATAGCAAATCTGTGCCATGGTGGAACCAAGCACTCAGCGAACTGAGAGTTGAGATGTTCGAAGCCAGGCACAGGTTGCAGCGCACGGGAGACGAAACCGCCAGAAAACGACTGCTCCTGAATTTTAGAAAAATCAGGAATAAATATGCTTCGGAGATCAGGAAGGCTAAGCAAAACAGCTGGGAAAAGTTCGTCGAAAGGGAGGGCAATAAGCAACCTTGGAGCCTTGTGTACAAACTACAAACCAACAGACTCAGATTAGAAACGGTACAGAGCAACATAAAAACCTCTATAGAACACACAAACACATGGACTGAAACCGCGCAAATTCTATTAAACACACTGCTACCAAGTGATGATCTATTGATAGAAACGGACTGGCACAGAAACGTAAGAGACTCGACAATAGAAGCACAAGGAACAGCCGACAGCCCTCCCTTTACGACTCAGGAGATCTCGAAGATCATCAACAGCCTGAACGTGAGGAAGGCTCCAGGACACGACCTCATTGAGGTGAAAATGATTAAGGAGGCATGGCAGGAGCTTCAGCCCGAGTTCCTGCACATGCTCAACACCTGCCTGTCGCAGATGACTTTCCCCGTTCAATATAAGGCTGCGCGGATCCGGGTGCTCCTCAAGGCAGAGGACAAGGACAGGACGGACCCCAGGTCATACAGACCCATATCGCTGCTCCCGGTGACCGGTAAAATACTGGAGCGGGCGATGGCGGGGCGCCTTGGGGGTCTGGTAAATGATGACTCGCGTTCCTCACGGAGGCAGTACGGCTTTCGTGTTGGCAGATCCACGGAGGACGCCATCGTGGAGTTGCGCCGTGTGGTTCGGGACTCCCGGGGTAAGTATGCTGTGGGATTACTGTTCGATATATCCGGGGCGTTCGACAGTGTATGGTGGCCCAGCATCCTCAAGAACTTGAAAGACAGGGACTGCCCGAGGAACCTGTACGGCCTGGTACAGAGTTACCTCAAGGACCGGAAGGCCAGTTTAGTGGGTGCTGAGAGGTCGCTGGAAAGGACCGTAAATAGGGGGTGTCCCCAGGGTTCGGTGCTGGGACCCCTCTTCTGGAACCTGATCTTTGATGAGGCCATCGAAATTGCGGCTCGCGGCGGGGGCGAGGCAATTGCATACGCGGACGACCTCATAGTTGTGATTAGTGCGGACTCTAGGGCGGGAATCGAACTAAAGGCAAATGCCGTTACTAGTGAACTGGTGAAGTGG
>JAOPTO010000210.1:0-2500 GCA_033822845.1 Tetrapedia diversipes | reverse complement strand
ATTTTATTTTAAATTACTTGATTTTCAAAATCCGTATTTTTTGATATTTTTTTATAAAATTCTATTTTCGGCTTGTTTTTAATGGGTACGTGATCATTACGTTCTAATTCGATCGTAATATTACGGCTTGATATTTTGTCGTTTCGCGTCAAAGTTCCAACAGTCTTCCCGGGCGGTCTCCCGTTGCGGCGGTTTCGCCCCATAAGCGCCCGTGCGTTAGCCGGGCTGGCGCAGACGCCCCGGCGGGCCGTTACGTACCTATAAGAGAGACGACTGTTCGGGCGAGCCGGGCGGAGCAGAGTCGGGCGCGTGGGCTTATCTACGACCTCGGTCGAGAGCAAGTCCATCGCTCCTCGAGGATAACAACTCGACTGCTTTCGCGCCGCGCTTACGTATCCGTATTATTCTCTGCACAGCATTGCCACCGGTCGGTGTCTATGACCGAATGGCCCATATGTGGGAAAAGCGTCCCTTTGGGATGTTGGCTACCTGTATGCACGTTTCGGTGTGTGTACTTGTACTAACTGAGCATCAACTCTTCGAACCGAGCGATCGGACGATTTTACAAACGTTTTATAACGTTATATATATTTTGATACACGTTGGGCGTACAAATTGTGTACGATAGATTTATACTTTGCTAAAGTTGCACTGTATTCTTCTTGAGGCGCGTTTGTGCGACTAGAAGGAGGGCGATACGAAACTTTCACAAAGAGTTTGTCCCGTTTATTTAGATACGTTCAGCGTGCACTTCGAATACGCGCTTGGCTCGTTAAAATATTGTTCAGCATGCTGGATACGTGCTTTATTTTAACGAGAAACTGTTTCAGCGTGGAAGTGAATATAATACGCGCTTCCTCGAAACGGAGACATTCTATGGAAGTAACTAAATACACTTTGTGGTGCGATGAAGGAAATTAATCGGGGGCAGTATTATACGAGTGCCCGCTCCTCCTCTTGCGATAAATAATGTATTTGACCAAACACACGTAACATTATGCATACTATATATATAATACAAATACGAAAGGCTCGACTCGTCGATCGATCCTCCGAGAGAATCGACGACGACAGGTAAAGAGAGAGAGAGAGAGTGTGGCAAACAACTTTTCTCCTTCACGCAACTCCCTGGTTGATCCTGCCAGTAGTCATATGCTTGTCTCAAAGATTAAGCCATGCATGTCTAAGTACATACCGAATTAAGGTGAAACCGCGAATGGCTCATTAAATCAGTTACGGGTTCTTAGATTGTACCCACATTTACTTGGATAACTGTGGTAATTCTAGAGCTAATACATGCAAACTAGAATTCCGACCAGAGATGGAAGGAATGCTTTTATTAGATCAAAACCCATCGGTGGCGGACGGTTCGTCCGTTCGTTCATCGTTTGCTTTGGTGACTCTGAATAACTTTGTGCTGATCGCATGGTCATTTAGAACCGGCGACGAATCTTTCAAATGTCTGACTTATCAACTGTCGATGGTAGGTTATGCGCCTACCATGGTTATAACGGGTAACGGGGAATCAGGGTTCGATTCCGGAGAGGGAGCCTGAGAAACAGCTACCACATCCAAGGAAGGCAGCAGGCGCGAAAATTACCCACTCCCGGCACGGGGAGGTAGTGACGAAAAATAACGATACGGGACTCATCCGAGGCCCCGTAATCGGAATGAGTACACTTTAAATCCTTTAACGAGGACCAATTGGAGGGAAAGTCTGGTGCCAGCAGCCGCGGTAATTCCAGCTCCAATAGCGTATATTAAAGTTGTTGCGGTTAAAAAGCTCGTAGTTGAATCTGTGTGTCACAGTGTCGGTTCACCGCTCGCGGTGTTTAACTGGCATTATGTGGTACGTCCTACCGGTGGGCTTAGCTCCTCGCGGGCGGTCCAATTGATTACCCATCGCGGTGCTCTTCACTGAGTGTCGAGGTGGGCCGGTACGTTTACTTTGAACAAATTAAAGTGCTCAAAGCAGGCTACCTTCGCCTGAATACTGTGTGCATGGAATAATGGAATAGGACCTCGGTTCTATTTTGTTGGTTTTCGGAACCCCGAGGTAATGATTAATAGGGACAGATGGGGGCATTCGTATTGCGGCGTTAGAGGTGAAATTCTTGGATCGTCGCAAGACGGACTAAAGCGAAAGCATTTGCCAAAAATGTTTTCATTAATCAAGAACGAAAGTTAGAGGTTCGAAGGCGATCAGATACCGCCCTAGTTCTAACCATAAACGATGCCAGCTAGCGATCCGCCGATGTTCCTCCGATGACTCGGCGGGCAGCTTCCGGGAAACCAAAGCTTTTGGGTTCCGGGGGAAGTATGGTTGCAAAGCTGAAACTTAAAGGAATTGACGGAAGGGCACCCCCAGGAGTGGAGCCTGCGGCTTAATTTGACTCAACACGGGAAACCTCACCAGGCCCAGACACCGGAAGGATTGACAGATTGATAGCTCTTTCTTGATTCGGTGGGGGGTGGTGCATGGCCGTTCTTAGTTGGTGGA
>JAOPTO010000209.1:30731-61564 GCA_033822845.1 Tetrapedia diversipes | reverse complement strand
GGTAACAGTTTCTTTATTTGTGACATAAAGTAGATCAGTTTTCTTAGTGAAATGGAAACACGTCTGGGAATCAAATCTCGAAGAAAGAGTTAAAGTGCTGTAGTTGTAGAAGTTTCGAAAAATTCACGAAAATACTATTTAAAAAAGAGAAACTCATTTTTATGTTTTTCATCATAGTTTATATTATTCTTATTCATATGATTTTCAATAAGCATTGCAAAACAATTGACATCACATTATTCTTCCTTTCTTCCCCAATATGCTGCATTTTGAACTTTTTAAATATCATTCTTAGTTTGGTTTTTATAGTAAATTCGTCAAATTCGTGCGGTTGTCTTCGCATATGCATCGATTTTTGCTTGGCACTAAAAGGGTTAATAGATGAAAATTCGGTTTAGAAAGACTTTGCCACGAAGGTGAATCCTTTCTTTCATCGTAACAGTTCGAAGAAAGAAAAACTCGATTTTTGGAAATGAATTATTTTATTGTGTACATGTAATAGATATCATGAACGCTGTTAAGATCTACTTAACATGATTTTGCTCATTGCTATTAAAAAAAAGCTGCGAATCTACTTCGACTGCAAAGTCGCATTTGTTTTTATCATAAAGTTTAAATTATCACACGAACTATGTACCTTTTTGCATAACTTTATTTGCATTCTCTAAAATAGTCAAAAGACACACAGCTATTACTCACTTCGAGTTATAGAAACAGTGACGACAAAAGTTCGATTTACAAGAGGTAAACTTCAACTTGTAAATGCACCTAAATATGTGATAAATGTGCAACGTCTAGGTAAGAATTGCTTGTAAATTCAAAAACCTTTATGTCTATGGATTGTCGAAATAAATACTATTAATACGTAGTGAATAATTCTGGTTAAGGTGAATTTTATTTCAATTGATACAGTTTTTAGCAGTTTAACGGAAGGCAATAAACAAAATTCTAGTTTTATTGAGGTTTTCGAGTTAAAGAGATTTAACCGTATTTTGATCCTCATTTAAATTTGTTTTAACCTTTTAACAGTAAGAAATAAAGCTTGAACGAAAATATCCGATAGATTATGCGTCAGGTTGATATAATTTTTATATTAAATAATTATAAATGATATGGTTAAGAAATCAAACGATGAAACGATTTCATAGACGGTAAAAATGTTTAACACTAGAACTACCACAGCAGTCAAAATGACTGGTTGATGATTACTTATAGCAACCTTATAAATTCACTGTGGTAAAACTTCCAAAATTTCCTATGATTTTCCGTAGAAGGTATAAATAAAGATTTATTTCTTATGTATTCCGTATTTTTTCATGTAATTTCCAATGTGATCTTTTCCGTGCAAATAAGTACGCTTTGATTGTCGGTAGTTCTAGTGTTAAGAATGGCCAACTCAAATTTTGAAGACAAATCGAGTAATTCAATATGCATAATACATGAAATATTGCTGCTGCATATAATACTCTATGGATAACAATTTCGTTGCAATTCTTCGCAGCGTTTTGCGACTTCCGTTCTTCCGATGTTAATCTCTCCCGAGGTAGTCTATTACCTGGCTTACGCACGAATCAAGTACGCAAGGGGGGAAGAAGGAGGAACAGAAAAATTAACTGGTTTCTTTACGAGCTCAATTAGCGGAAATTTCTAAGTTTTATGGCAGAAAATACCACTCGTTCCTCATTTTATAAGGATAACATAAAGAATGCTGTTGCGTGTTGGATGGTGGTGGTTGTAGCGTATAGCTAAGACATTAGGAAATAATTGTGGCTGCCTCATTTATGAACGTTTAATCGACACTTGCCACGTGTTTGTGACTTGGTTATGCTAAAGCGAGCAGTTAAATGTTAATTGTTGTAATTAGTATCAAAGGCGTTTAATCTAGGATCTATTGTAACTAATATGTTACTGTAACTGTAAATGATATTGTAATTAATATCAAGAACATTTAATTTAGGAGTTATTGTAACTAACATAAAATATTGTAACAAGTATAATTTATTGTAGCTAATATCAAGGATGTTTAATTTAGAAATTTATACTTTGTAGATACTTGAAATTCTTAATGAGAACTTAGAATGTTTTTGCAATTGGCGACATTGAAGAAGATAGATATAATTAATCAAAAGTATACGTTAAATAATAAATATAAATTATCAAAATTTATTCTTAGCACCTTACAGATATTGAATTTTGTATCATCGTTTTATAAAGAAATTGGCTCACTTTCTCATTCGCTATCTGGCTTTCGCACGGGATCCTACTTTCGCATAAACGTAATTTACATAAACTTTCGAACACCCACGCTCTTAGATTTATCCTGCAAATCAATACATTTTTGGATTGTCCAATTTTCTCCAATTCGTCCATCGCCAATATTTCCATTATCCTTTATTAAAGTTTCCTACATCGGAACCGTTTCACGATTCTACGAATTATAGGATACCTTTTACATAATCCACGCAGTGGTTCCCATTGAATTGGCAACGAACGAGCAAAGCACGCGAGAGACGCGCGAATTGCGTAACGTAATTACTTGGACGAGAGGAGACAGTAGCGGTTGCTCAACGTGGACAGCGGTGGCTGCAAAGGCTTCGTTTTAAAAGTTCAACGAAATTTTAAAACAGCAGTGTATACGCGCCGAGGTTGATATTTAACGCCTCATTCGAATTAGACAGCTTCGTGTTTGTATAAATGAAGTTACTTGACTTAAAATTGCCAATTTGTAAGCTCACGCTATTATAGATGCTCTTTAAACAAAGGAACGGTAGAAAGAATTTTAAATTCATCCGAAATTTGAAGAGATATTTCAGATCAAGTGAATTCGCGTTACTTAAAATCGAGTAACTTAACTAATAAAGATTGGCACAGGGATTCTGTTTTATAAGTGGAATAAAAATGTACTCATAGTATGGAACAGGGCAAGTTTTTATTGCAATACAATGTTATTAAAAAAAAGTGTATAGAAAGTACTGAGCCAGTAATACAATTATACTACATGACGTAAAATGAACAACAAATGGTAATTGTCGCAATTAGTTCTATCAATATTCCTAGTTGTAGTATTTTGCAGTCATTGTGCATAACAGTAAATGAAGTAATCGTTCATTAAGTACAGTATGTAAGGAAGAATAAACTATATGAAATCTTCGTATCTCTTCTATTTTGCATAAGTACTGATTCTCACTTAATACTTCACTAAATAATATCTAGAAATTAAAAATCAACTTCTTGAACACATGTGAGTTGGACAATGGTTGAATCGATATACACAAATTCGCGCTTATATTTATTCCTTCGCATAGGTTCACTCAAACTCGTACTCCTTTACACTCCCTTCAAAAGTGTCCGTTTGTTACGTGTAAACGCAGCTTAATATATACTTTCAAATGCTTCCAACTTCCACGTGATCAGTGAATAGTTTAGCAAGTTAGTCGAAACGAAACTCGAGGTGGTCCATTCGGTCTCTTTCTGTGCGGCGTTACTTCCTTACGTAAGCGCTGCACAGTGCACGGGTCGTTGCTTCGTTCTGTATGTCACCGTGTGCCGCGCACGGGAACACCAGTCTGACGGCATTCCATCGTGATTTGCGAACGTTTCGGTAAACGTTCAGCACACCCGTGGTCCGCGCGCGATGTTTACGTCTGCTCCTCGTTGCGGAGAGAAGGAGAAGAGGTTGACCGCCTCGTGGCGATAGTCGGAATTCGAGTAATATCGGCCTTTTCGACGAATCACGATTTTTCTTGTTTTTCCTTTCTTCCTTTTGGCCACAGCACACACACTGTTGTCCGATGATGCCTCTTCGTGAATGTCGTTCTGGCTGTTTTACGCGACACGTGTCTTGTTCCACGGTTCGATCTTCGCTCCGCTTGTTTTTAGGTTAAGGCCAATTACGAGAGTTCTCCGAGCGGCGGCGCGGCGCGTTCAGCCGTTGTTGTAAATAAAACCGATCGATAGAGGTTAGCTTTGCTTCCCCTCGCACGATCTGACGTCAAATTTTTAATCGTGTTCCAGTAAGGTTGCGAATAATGCAACGATTAACTAGCGGTATTACAAAAAGGCGAACGTTCCGTAGAAAATTACACAGTTGGGTATCGAGTTAATAGCATGTTGAGATAATTGTATCGGTAGTCGATGAATCGTGAAATCTTCGAGAAAACAGATTGATTATCCGCTTGTCATAGTGAAATTATGTAAGAATGCGGAAAATCTGTTTGCAGATGTATCGCTATTGAATCATTTTTGATCAAGAGATCATGTTCAATGTTATAGTGTTATGCTCATTCCCGTTTTTCGGTCGCTTCTTGTTCAGTCTTGATGCCAAAATCGGTGTTAAAAGATCCGGTTCTATCTCCTGCGATTTCTCGCCTAGAATTAAGTTGGAAACCCAACTAGCTATCCATCCTACTGCAAAACTGATGAAGCTTCCTATGGGACAATACCACATATATGAGATGCGGTACAGATAGAAGTACGAGTCATTGCTAGTTTGCCTGCAACAGAAAAAAACGCATAATTTATTGTCTCTTAGAAACCAATTATGTTAAATTGCGCTACGCGGAATGAGTATTAATTTTACGATTGAAAAAAAAGACATTAGAAACCTGATACACGCTAAAGTACTTTAAATTAAAATAATTTATATGACAAAGATATAAGGCCACTCCCTTTGATTACTTCTTTTTTTTTCATTAAGCATTTTATTGGTAATTAATTTTCTAATATTATGATTACTTATTCTTATTACAATTAGATCAATCAAATCATGTTTATCATGTTTCCGGAATATTATCGTTTGGATAGCGTCAGCTTATTCTATTATGATAATATTAAACACATTAAAATGTTAATTTTTCAGAAAACAGATCATCGATAAAATGTTTAATAAACAAAATACCGGTAATGAAAAAAACGCGTCAAAGAAATGATATTACTAGCTCTTCTTCCTCCCTTTTCCAATTACAACCTCATAATACAGTTAATTCTAACAAGAACAATGCTGTTAAAAATCATATTTTGGCCTTTTAAACACCAAAAAAGAAAAACATAACAATATTATATAACATGCAAATGCATGAAACCCAACAATGAAGAATGCATAGCAATCGAATAAAGATACAGTGGCAGACAAAAGTTTAAGACCAAAGGATCAAAGAAAATAAATTAATTAATTAATAAGAAATAACAGTATAAATAAGATTTGTATTCTATACCAATCAATAAATAGTGTTCTATCATAAAATGAATAGATAAACAATATTTGCGAACCATAAAATTATATTTTACATTATCCTGTCGTCTTAAACTTTTGCCCGCTACTGTAAGTTCCTTACGGATGGCTGAGGTACAAGTCCGACGATTTCTTGTAACCATAATTCGCAGCAATGTCAATGCAGTCGGACGCGGTGGCGTTCACTTTATTCGGGATCGGTGGCTTCGGTTGACCGAAACCGATCCATAGGGAGAAAAGGAGGCTAGTCAACAGGCCGATGATCGCGCCTCTCTGATTACCCAGCCGCGTGAACATGCCGAGAGTGAACGTGCCGAACACAGGCCCGCCAACCACGCCAAAAATTGTCAGAGCCGCCTGGAGGAGTCCGCCAAGATAGTGTCCCATAAACGCCAGTGCTATGCAAGCGGTACCGACTACAAAGCCAAGCATTTTGCTGATAATGATCGATCCGGTTGCCGTGATCTCCTTGTTCCTGAAATAATGTTAACACTTAGCGGTAATTATTTAGAAAAGGGGCGGTCTCATCGATTTCGATGATTTTTAAATATATTGTAGAAATCAACATTTTGAACAACTTTTTCCCATACATATAACCGCCGCTCGGCCTTAGTTTCTGAGATTGCAAAAAGCTGTTGCTACTACTACAATGAATATTGTCTATAGCTATGTGACTGTGGTAGTATGTATGGAAGCGTCGAGTCGCCGGTTGTTTATGGTTTCTATACATACATCCAGGCGACCGGCAAAGGACGCGTATAACGGGTGTGTTTACAGAAACTAAGGCCGAGTGGCGGTTATATGTATAGGAAAAAGTTGTTCAAAATATTGATTTCTACAACATAATCAAAAATCGTCGAAATCGATGCGACCCCCTCTTTTCTAAATAATTATTCACTTAGCTAATCGACGACTCTGAGCATATAATAAGTTGCGAGAAGCGCAGAAATGCTTGCAAAGGTGGCTAGCTGCATATTTGTGGATGCCAGATTTTTCAAAATGCACGCTACCAGTCTTTTCACCAACATTTTACCAAATTGATGCCAGATTGGTACACGCGTCAAACTTTGATTCCGCATTGGCAGCGACAGTACATCAAAACTTTGATCAACGTTTTCACCGTTTTGACCCTGTTTTTGGCGTCAGTTTGTGCCAATGTTTGGTAACAGATCTAAGAATCGATGCACAACTACGAACGAATGCGATTTTTGTGCCAGATCGGTGTCACATCGGCGCTAATACCAAATGTTTAATGCTTGAGACATCAAGAATCCAAGATATTGAAAAACCAAATCATTGATTTATAATATTAAGCATCAACGGCACACGCGATATTTCACATTCATCCGCTTTCACGATCCGCGGCTGGGACTCACCTAAGACGATACAGTGGCTTGATAAGATCTTCGAGTATAACAGCGGCCAGAGAGTTGATCGTGGCGGAGATGGTGCTGAGGCCGGCGCTGAAGATGCCTGCTATAAAAAGTCCGGGCACACCTGGATACGCGGAGAGCATGTCCATCACGTAAAGCGGCATTAATTGATCGTACGAGGTGATCCTTCCGTTCTCGAGGGGGTCGCAGTTACGATATTTCGTGTATATAGCCAGGCCGGAGAAACACAGGCCCAGGGACATCAACGAGGACAACGGCCAACTCCACCAAATAGCAGACTGCGCGTCTTTTATGTCCCTGAAAGCGTCGAGCAACACCGACGGGATGATTTTTACGGACGGATCATTTGTTAACCTTTCAACTTTACCGCGTTCATCGAATTTTATCGAGATCAGTCGTCGCCTGATTTTATTAACCGGACGGTACCTACAGTGGCGGACAAAAGTTTAAGACCAAAGAGTCGACGAAAGTAAATGAATTAGTACATAAGAAATAAACGAAATTTGTATTTTATGCTAATCAACAAATATAGTGTTAGCTACAGTATTAGCTACCGTGCTAATAGTAGAAATGAATATATAGACAACATTTGTAAACTATATAACTATGCTTTACATTATGCTCTCGTCTTAAATGTTTGTTTTTTACTTTAAAATTTCTTAAAATTTTGCGCGAAAATATCTTTATTTTTAAGAAAAACATGTTAATTATTAGATATCTTCAAAAACGCATATTTTTCAATTAATTTAAACTTGAAAAAAACTGGTGAAGTACCAGAAAGATGAAAGAAAGCTACTAAAGGGGTTAATAACCCACGAACGACTCTGCGCACTAATTCATTTCACAGTAGCGAAAACACTGCTGGAACGAGCGATTAACGATGTACAGTAGCGGACAAGAATTTAAGACCAACAGGTGAAAGAAAATAAATAAATTAATTAATAAGAAATAACAGTGCAAATAAAATTTGTACCCTATACCAATTAATAAATTGTGTTCTACTATAAAATGAATAGATAAACAATATTTAAAATTATGATTTACATTGTCCTGTCATCTTAAACTTTTATCCTCTACTGTAAATAAATTAATAAATAAAAAATAACAGTGTAAATAAGATTTGTATTCTACGCTAACCAAGAAATAGTGTTCTACCATAATGACAATGAAAATGAATAGATGAAGAATATTTGCGAACCATAAAATTACGTTTTACATTGTCCTGTTATCTTAAACTTTTGTCCGTTACTTAAATAAATTAATTAGTAATAAACAAAAGTATAAATAAAATTTGCATTCTACACTAATCGATAAATAGTGTTTTACCATAATGGCAATAAAAATGAAGAGATAAATAATATTTGCGAACCATAAAATTATGTTTTACATTGTCCTGTTATCTTAAACTTTTGTCCGTTACTTAAATAAATTAATTAGTAATAAACAAAAGTATAAATAAAATTTGCATTCTACGCTAATCGATAAATAATGTTCTACTATAATGGCAATAAAAATGAAGAGTTAAACGATATTTGCGAACCATAAAATTATGGTTTACATTGTCCTGTCATCTTAAACTTTTGTCCGCTACTGTACCAGAGTACAGAGAATCGAACGATCCTTCTTCGCCGAGAGTCTCGGATCATAAATTAACGTTCGATGAATCGACGACGAGGCGGACCGGCCTCCGAATGAAGTTTCTAGATAGCTCGAATATTGCGTATCCCGGGGTCCGCTGCATTGTATTCATCTCGAGGGCCGCATTATCGTGATTCTCTTCTCCGTGGCGTGACGACAGAAAGACGGAGGAATTTTCCGGGGGACTTTATCTGAACCACGCATCTTGCGTGCATACCGGGCGAGTGGCGATCGTTCGATAAATCGTTCCTCGTCTTCTCTACACCGTTGATCCTACTTAACTCATTCAATCCTGGGTCTAAATATTGTCGCGTAAGCTATTTCCTGTGTGGCTTTCGTTCGATGAGATCAGCAGAAGATATTACAGGTGCCCCTCGACTTTCGCACATTCTACTTTCGCACAATTCACTGTTTCGTACATTTTTTTAAATTCAACTTTTTAAGCCTTTGCAGTCGAATGTCCCCTCTGAGGGGAGATCGTGATTCGGGCAGGCTACTTGGCTGCCTTCTCTGACGGAATATCAGATTCAAAGAACATCAGATTTTTTCATCCAAAATCCCTCTGTCGCTCAGTTTTCTCAAGCGCTCATCTTTCACACCTCAGAAACACTCTAGTCCGAATATTCTACGTTCGGATGGCTATCGTTTGACTCAAGCACTCTTCACATTTTCCTAAAATTGTACCCACTCAATCGCATTCCTACATTAATAATATAAGTAATATACATAACTGAAACAAAAAGTATAACGTGACTTGTCACTAATAAAAAGGATAAACCGATAAGCCAATTAAAAGGCCATTTCATAACTACCTATATGTAAGGAAACAACAAGCTTATAAAGTCAGCATAAGAGTTTCTTAAAATCGCATCCACTCAGCCGCATTCCTACATACATGACTGTTTAACCTCTGAACCTGACTGAATGCTTCAAAAATGTTGAAATTCGAAACATTTACTAAGATTCGCCTGTATTAAACGTCATTTACTTTAGTTAAATGATATACTAAAATTTACATGTGTGACTATTTAACCTCTGAACCTGACTAATAAACAAACCAACTAAAGTCTGAAAATTTGCGAAACCATCATTCGGTGACTAACAGTCGCCTGTTGAGCGCAAAGGGTTAATTTTTGCGAGCACGTCAGCGAAACGTCGGTTCACTTCGCGTTGGTTAATTACGGGACACCGTAATAATTCACGATCTCGTGGAACGCGTATACGCATCGTGGCCCGGGTAGAAAGTCAGCGGGTACTCACCTGATGGTTAACATTCTCTGAACTTGAACTTGGTTGGTCCCGTATAAGGAGAGGTAGGTGAAGAAACCGCCAAATATCAGGCTCCACCAGGTGTGTCGCACCGTTGGGTCCATTGAAATGCTGAATGAATGCGCATACCATTGTCAGCGTATCGATACACCTTGGCTTGGATTCCTCGCGAAATAAATGTTTCATGCTCGGCATGGCCAGTTGAAAGTGTGTTAACCGCATCACGCTCGTGGCAATTTACAATATAATGCCGGAGAGAAAATCGATTTAAGCAGAAGTTGCTGCTAGTACACACTGTTACCCGTGTTGTACAAGGTAACGGTGCGTATTATAATGATAGTCGAAGAATTTCAGCATGCTCTGATTGTTTCAGCGTTTCCGACAAAGCCTAATAATGTATCGTGCGGTGTTCAACGAGTGCTGATAAATCCGCTTGATACTTCGATATTTGCGCAACGGGAACAAATTGCTGGCGTTTAATTAGCCCTAGATAACTAAACTTAACACTAGATTTTGCGGATACTTCTTGCAATATCTATTTCCAATATACATTATACTAAGGAATAAGGTATACATTAAATAGGATTTGAAATTGCAGAATCGAGAGGGAAATAGATTTTGGTATATTTGTATCACTCCATTAATGAAAGTTAGCAAAAATTGCTAGGAATAGTAGTAATTGTTTTTCAAACTGACGGGTTCTGTAAACCTAGTGTTAAATTAATGTTACTCTGTAACTAATCATTCGAATTAAAAACATGTATACTTTTATATTTCTCTTGTTTATCTTAAACAGATTAGCGTAACTTAAGGGAAGTATTATATTTTAATTAGAAGATAGAAAAGTGATAGAAAATTAGCGTTTGGAATCTTGGCAAATGTTAAAAGATCTTGGCAGATCTTGAATTTGTAAGACTGGCAAGGGTCGGTAATCTATTAGACGAATGTTTAGTTATCTAGGGTTAATTCTTTAACAATTTAGTGCGTCCGAAAGCGCGTACAACTGGACTGTGGACTTTTGTGCATTTATGGAAAATTTTGATACGCGGAAGATACTGAAAAATTTACATAATACGTAGAAGTATACAAGATATCATACGTATAGTGCACGTCATAATATTTAAAAGATGGATAAAAAATTTTTACTTAGATTCCGTTTCTTTAACCCTTTGACTGCCACGCCGAAATCACATGTTTCGCTCAGAACGCCACGGAAGTACATCGCTAGATGCAATATTTCATAGAAATTAACCTTTTATTTTCAATGTTCTGATAAAAATGTTTAATCATTCAACGGGGCACTTTATACTTCAAAGTATCCTCTAATTAGCGGTAATGTTCAAAATGCACTAACTGTCAATTTTCATTCAACTCTTAGCTAGATACAATATTTCATAGAAATTAATCTTTTATTTTCAATGTTCTAATAAAAATTGTTAATTACTTAATGGAACACTTTTTACTTCAAAATATCCTGTAATTAGCGGTAATGTTCAAACTGCACTAACTGTTAATTTTCATTCAACTCTTAGCTAGGTACAATATTTCGTAGAAATTAATCTTTTATTTTCAATGTTCTAATAAGAATTGTTAATTACTCAATGGGACACTTTTTACTTCAAAGTATCCTCTAATTAGCGGTAGTATTCAAACTGCACTAACTGTCAATTTTCATTCAACTCTTAGCTAGATGCAATATTTCGTAGAAATTAATATTTTATTTTCAATGTTCTAATAAGAATTGTTAATTACTCAATGGGTTCATTCAACTCTTAGCTAGATACAATATTTCATAGAAATTAATATTTTATTTTCAATGTTCTAATAAAAATTGTTATTTACTCATGGGACACTTTTTACTTCAAAGTATCCTCTAATTAGCGGTAATGTTCAAACTGCACTAACTATCAATTCTTATTCAACTCTTAAAATTGTAAGTAGTTGAAGCGTTTCGGTCACCAATGACCACCGTGGCGTCACAGGAGAAACCATGGCCGGTCATATATGACCAACGTGGCGGTCAAAGTGTTAATTTCGCTCGTAAAGATATGAATTTGCGTGAAAATCTCCGGTTTACTTATAGAATTTCTAATAAAATAGATTTGAATAGTTCATACTAGTTTAAAGTATGTTTTACAAGAAGTGGCTAGCAAACGAACAGTATTGAAAACAGATGTAACACGTGTGAAGAAATAAACCGGTATGTACTCGGGTATGTATCATCAAACTACAGGTGATTAAGTACCTGTGTCTCTATGCGGGATTAATCACGTTCAAAGCTAATTAATTTATCTGTCAGTCTGTGGTAGATGACGTACAACATGAGATATGCGACACAACGTGTACTATTCGTAGATACTTGCAATATCGAATTGCAATGATAATTAAGTGTTCATTCATACCACGTTACTAACTTCACGATTAAATATCACTTTTAACCAACAGCGTAAGAATCATGCAAATTGTATTATTTAACTCGGGAAAATAGGTGTATTTAAAATTTGCAACTGAAAATAACCTCTGCACATGATTTTCCCCGGAAATCATTTCCTTCTTTAAGAGTCGCGACCCACAGATTCGGAAGCACTGATTTACTGCTTTGACTGCTGACGAGCGCTATCGCGCTCTTCTTATGTTACGCCAAAAATGCGAAGAGCGCGATAGCGCTCCTCTTTATTTTCGATGCCTAGACTGCGGAGAGCGTAATAATGCTGATCCAGAACACTAGCATTTGTGTGTCCAGTGAAGCACCTTGCGTTTGCGGAGCATACGATTTATTTGTGTTAATTTGACTGAATTGTAAGCGCTCGTTACCAATTTTATTCACAAAATTAATTAAAACAAATTGATGTAAACAATTGGTATTTTTTAATTTTTGTTGTTGCAAAGTAATACAAGTGACTTTATCGTACGAAAAGTGTTTTACGTTTTTTCCCATACACGAGCAATTAGTGCCGCAGTTTTGGCATATGTCTGAAAAAATACGTCAGCAGCCAAACGGTTAACATAACACTTGGCATGCGGGTATAATTCGCCGCCGAATTACGCGTGCAGCGGGCGTGTTTTCGTGAATCGCGCGGAAGTCTTGTTACTCAAAAAAATCGCAGTAAATCAAAAACTACTTCGTTTTTATGAACGAAATTTTTCTTATTTTACACTTAAACATGTGCTCTATGATTATTTAATACTTTACTGACCACTTGTGAATCAATTTATTCCCGACCGGCTCACTTTGCAGTGGATGCATCATTAATGAATTGAACACAATGATTTTCTTCGAGTAATTAATAGTTTAATATCTCTGTACAGTATATATACATATACGATTTTGCTCAAAACAGTCACCTTCGTGTAAGACAACATTACAAAACTTACAAGCTGAAGTATGTACAAAGCCGATTAATAGGCTTCCGGTCGGTAAAGTGTTAAGAAGAAAAACGACATTTTTTTGAACAGTATCTCTTTTATCGTATTTATACGATACCCGCTCCTCAGCACAAGTCTACTAAATACGTATTTTTACGTGACCCGCGCTCCAGTAACAGACTGAAAAAAACGTAAAAATATGTTGCCCGCATGCCAAGTGTTAAAATCGTGCAAATTCAAGTAACTTGAATTCAGTAGTAAATAATGAAAGTGACATTAAAAGAAGTAGTGTTTACCGGGAAATATCTAATAAGTTCACCCGCTCGAAATATTCAAGTCAAGAAAACTGAAAGAATGCGAACATTGCTGAAAACTCGATAGATAATTTCAAGTCAAGTAAAATAGGAAGAGTATAATAGAGGGAGTTCTCCTAAAACTGGACGGTACTTAGTATCGGACAGTAGCGATATCTTGAAAATTTGAAACGTTATCCGAATATCAACTGTTACAATAATTATATACATTTTGTTGCTTCACATTGATTTCAAATACTGTTAAATTACAAATAAAACAGTATAGAAGGCGTAAAAAATAGTTTTTTTATTAACCCTTTTAGTACCGAGCAAATTTAACGAATTTGCTAAGGTTTTGGAAAAAGCTCATAAAATCGGAAGTAAGAATGATATTTACAAAATTCAACAAGAAGGATATTACGGAATAAAAGAAAAATTCAAACATTTATAACGTTTTATAAATTTATTTTGAGATAGAGCTCCCTCACGATGCAAATAGTTAGGCGCCATGGCATACAACGTCGTTCGGCACTAAAAGGGTTAAAAGGTGAACCGCAGTACACCATTTCGAAAGACATCGATCAAAACAATCTTCATTTTCGATTATCCACGGAAACAAAAATCAAATTCCTCAAACCTGACCGCTATTATTAAAGTATTAAAGTATTAAAAGTACTAAAAGGGTTAATTTAAGAAAAAACGTTGTGTCCGATTCTAGGGAAACTCCTTCTACTGGTAAAGTGCTGTTCCGCGTTGTTTGTGGTTCGAACAATTATGTAAAGCGATCGAAACGATTCAAACGAAAGGTTCATTTACTTGTCGAATTCGATCCGTGATCCTTCACTAGCGATTTCCCAAATCCGGTCGAGGCCCCCAACGTTCACGGCAGCCGTGACGATCACCAGGATAACGGCTATCAGCATCAACAGGCTCTGAAATACGTCCGTAATGAGGACTGCCTTGATACCGCCGATCGTCGAATAAAACGTGCAGACCAATCCTATGCCGATTACGCTTGCGGTCATCGAGATACCTGTGGTGGCTTCCAGGGCAAGTGCCGGCGCGTACAATACCACGCCGCTGTACAGAAGTAGCTGAAGCAAAAAGGCGAAGCTTCCTGCCATTCTTGCCGCCCTGCCGAAACGCTTGTGCAGGTACTGCAAGCACACGAAATTTTCGTTTTTGTTTATTTTTTTTTATTTATCTTTTTTCGTAAGAAATTGTAATAGTTTTATGGTCTGCGAATATTGTCTGTACATTCATTTTTATTGTTATTACGGTGGAACATTATTTATTTATTAGTACAGAATGCAAATTTTGTTTATCATGCTATCTATATATAAAAAGACATATCTTGTTTGACTGACTGATTTATCATCCCAGAACTTAAACAACTGAAGCTAGAAACATGAAATTTGGACAATGGGTTCCTTTTATGACGTTGGCATTCACTAAGTAAGGATTTTTTGATATTCCACTCGAAAGGGGCTTAAATAGGGGTTGAAAGGTTTGAAAATTCACCAGCTTTAAAGCAAGCACTATGAAAACTTGTATTTAGTTTATTGGTTAGAAATAAAGAAATGCGTGTTTCAATGTTTTTGAAAAATCAATCTCCAAGGGGGTAAAATAGGGGTTGAAAGATTGTTTGAAAATCCGCCGATTTTGAAGCAAGCACTATGAAAACTTGTATTTAGCTTTTTGGTTAGAAATAAAGTGTTTCAACATTTTTGGAAAATCATTCATCACCAATCTATTCATTTAAGTTTTGCCTTTTGCTGCTTAAAGATCTAGTACAAAAAGATATACCTCCCTTTAGAAATAAACTAGTTTAATCTTATAATGAAAGTTATCGTTACTTCTTTCTTTTTACCCTTAATTTCAAATATTACGTATAATACAAAACCGTCTAACCCGTTCTGAAAGAGATGTTTCTAATAGAAATTAAGAATTTGAAGGGTACGGATATTTTGTTTGGGTAAAATATACTCTATAATAACTGAAATAAGTTATCGATTAAATATGAAGCTAAGACGAATTTTACAGATCTGTAAATGATAATATATAGTTATATATTTTATTTATTTTTCTTTTTCTACCGATGAGATGAATTTTTGTTTGTAACCTTACCTCGAAAGCAGTAGCCTTTCCAATCTTGAAAAACACCGGCATGTAGAAGTAAGCGACGAACGGGGTAGCGAGTCCATAGGAAATATTGATCACAGCGTACTGGGTACCATATACGTAATTTTCCGAGCTCACTCCTAGCAAACTGACCGCTGATAGATATGAAACCGTTAAACCTATCGCGACCGGTGCCACTCGCATCGATCTGTCCGCCATGAAATACTCCTGTTGTGGGTCAAGTTAAATGATCATTACCTGAATTTATGATCTTCTTTTGATTGGTCTCAGAAAAATAGGATATTAAAGTAAACTAATTTTTAAGTTACTGGAAAACAGCAATGATATTAAACTTATGTACACACACGGGCCATCAAGCTCTATTTTTCTTTTGTTTGGTCTCAGAAAAATAGGATATCGGAGGATACTAATCTTTAAGTTACTGGAAAACAATAATAGTGTTAAACTTATGTACACACATGGGCCATCAAGCTCTGTTCTTCTTTTGATTGGTCTCAGAAAAACAGGATATCGAAAGAAATTGATCTTTAGATTACTGGAAAACAGTAGTGGTGTTCAACTTATGTACACACATGGGCCATCAAGCTCTGTTCTTCTTTTGTTTGGTCTCAGAAAAACAGGATATCATCAGGATATATTAAAATCGTCTTTGTTTTATCCAATTTGAATAATATCAGTTTAAAGATTGATTGAATATGGAAAGAGTTTTGTACAATTTTCCGAGGCAAATACCTCACTGTGTGCTGTGTCGAGTAACGCTCGACATAGGACCGCAAAGGGTTAAACTTTAGACTTTTCTTCAAATATACGTATAATACATTTTTCAATGTTCCCTTCTTTTTTCATTGTTTACTTTCTGAGAAAAATTTGTAGCCTGTCTTACGTGGGAATGTCGGTAGGAATAGTGTTAACCTTTTGACTGCTATGGGCGCATATATGCGAGAACTATCGCTGTGGCCTATGAGTGCACATTTGCGTCCAGCACAAGCCGTCGATATAGACTATGGGCGCACATGTGCGCTCGGTGACGGCTTTGATCATTTACTGCTGTCTTTTTGAATTTGAATCGACACCATTAGACGCTTTCCAATATTTCTTTTCGGAACAATTAGTGTCTAATATAGTAGAAGAAACGAACAATTATTTCACATATATAAAAGGAAATACTTCGCCTAAGACACACTCCCGGATTAATTCCTGGAAACCCACATCAATAGGTGAGATGTATAGATTTTTGGTCATTATAATGTTAATGCCACGGACAAAGAAATTAACATTAAATGAGTATTGGTCGACTGACGAATTAATAAAGACCAACAAGTTTCGCAAAATTATGGCACGAGACAGATTCATGATTTTATTACAAATGCTACATTTTAATGATAACAACATAAGAAGCAATGACCCCTTATATAAAGTACAGTCCATAATTGGGTTATTATTTTATATATTTTATAATACATTATAATTATCAAATTATGGCGTTTTAAAACTTTACCCTTGACGAATAAATAATATATATTGAAGATAAAAAATACTTAAAAAATTGTAAAATATTAATTTTGGAGTGGATAAAGTAACAGTAATTTGATTCTGTACAATATTACAATTGAATACACCGCCGATCAGATTCAGATTGCGTGAAAAAGTATTCAGTCCCCAGCGATAGTTAGTGCCGGCTGCACGCCGTCGACGCGAAGCGTTTCGGCTCAGAGTATTCAGCAGTCAAAAGGTTAATGTTTTGGGCACAATGGCCGGTTTCATTTGGACTCACCTCTGTGGAGTTTTGTTTCCCGCCGGTGAGCCAGTAGTAAACACCGATTCCCGAGCTAACGATCAACGTTAGCGCGATCACCGCGTAATCCGCTGCCACCAGAATAGCCATGTTTCACTTTCGAGCACGACGGCGTCGCGTCGGGCCTAGATTCGACGGCCGACTAATGCTTGGTCGCGACTCTACCGTCGACAGTTTATTTATTTGATGTATCGCTCGGCCGACGAACGTGCTGCTCCCTTGATCATCGTCTGCTTCAATACATTTAGCATTGATGTCATTTATGTAACGGCTCGAACAACAGCCTCTGTCTACGGCCCGTATGGGGATCCTTCTCCCTCCTCGCTGTCTTTGTTGTCGATGGCCCACCACGAATCCTCTGCTGGCCCACTTTCTTCCACGTGAATTTCGCCGCTCGTTGAAATCACCGTGAGATCGTTCAATTTCAACTGTCCTTCACGAATCCGTCACTTTTAACGCTCGATCGTTTAACACGTTTCTGTTTGGAACAATAATATAACGGTTACTCGTAAACTCGTAGCGGTGATTGTGAAAACGATGCGGTGAATGATATTTTCTACAATTTATAATTTTGTTGTTGGAAATTGAATACAGAAATACTACGAAGTAAAAATTAACCATAAACCAGCTTCCTCTTAACGTACTTTCTCAAGGGCTTCTTTCGAGAAGCTAAGCCACATTTGGCACTTTAGAAAGTTCGAAAACATCGAGAAACAGAACTGCAGGGGCTGAAGGATCCGGACGGGGTTGTAAGAATTTCGATCACTGCGTTCTGCTAGTCTTGTGACAAAACTCGCTAGGTGCGGTCAAAATTGTCCTTCCTCGTGCTATATAAAAGTATCAATAAATTATCAAAGTATTATTTCACTAATAAGAGTTTATTTCATTTAGCAATATAAAACCCCATTCCCAATATTTGTTTTCTGTAATTTGGCTGATTTCTCGAATTTTTGACTTGGATCACTTTTTTTTTTTTCTTTGAAAAGGTACAATTATATTTTTGTTTCGGAAGTAAAGAGCTTGGGTATTTATAATAATTGAAGCTATTTTTATTAGTTTATCGATTATTGTCGTCGAGTTTTAGGAAATATTGCATTTTATCTTTAAAACAGAGCATACAGTTCGTAGATAAACGTGAAGAGTTACGTGAGTTACCATTATCTGTTAATGAATATTTGATGTAACCACTTTACTCGTCTAGAACTGCCTCGATCCATCATGATATAATACTCACGGTCGTTTTACGCTCGTTTTACCAACGCTTGCCCATTTTATTTGAAAGTGGTCGATGGTTTGTTTCACGTGAGTTATACGATGTAAGTGAAATTATATAAATGAATGACGAAAGAAGTGGCTCGCGCGAGAAATATCGTGTTTGTTATCCACACTCGCGAATTTCGTGGCGGTATTCGAGTTCTTACGACTACGTACAGCGGTAGTAACAACGAAACGATACTGACGAACGTCTTATCAACGCGCGATCGTTTATATTATTTGCTCGCGCGCGTTATCTTCGATTTAGTGCGAGATCAGGCGGTTTTCATTGTCATGGAATACGCTCGTTGCTCGTTCTGGACTTTATCGACGCCTAGAAATTAAGGTGTGACGAACGATAAAGTCCTCTAAAACGTTTTTCAGATTAATCATGCTTATGTTCGTACAAGTGGAGTTACTTGAACTAAAGTAGACTGATTCGAAGTGGTGTACATCGGAATAGTGTTAACCCCTTGACATACGAATTAAATGGAACTTGATGCGACCGAAAAATACCATTTAATTTCGCTCAACTGAACGGGGTTACGTGAAGGCTGAGGAAGAGTGTATTTTATTTTGAAATTTGGATTTTTCATTCAGATTGATGTTAATAAAGAACATGTGGGGACACGGAATCTCTGCGGGTGTTCTAAGGGGCTACATCAAACACTTTACAACAGGGCCTGAACATCGGCCCGTCATTAGGCCCAAACGGCCAGCCGATCGTCATACCACGGGTGTTTGATTGCAGCCTCATTAGAATTCGGAAAACACTCGCAGAGAGTCCCTTCCATGTCACCACATTTTCCCCTTCTCGACGCGTTCAGGGAATATAAAACACAAACTTCCCTGGGCGCGACACAGTCACAGTTAACAGTCACAGTTAACAGTCACAATCACAGTTATACATTCGATCCATCGCATTCAATCTAACAGTTACACAGATATACATTCAATCTATCACAGTCATACATTCGATCTATCAGTCAATCCATTACAGTGTAATCTATCGCAGTACAAGCAAATAAACATACCCTACAGAGTGTATTTTATTTTGAAATTTGGATTTTTCATTCAGATTAATGTTAATAAAGAACATCTAAATAATATTAAAAAGTAATAATTTAATAGTTCTGTATAGTATGGAATATTTCGAAACATTTTGGAACATGTAAAGCAACTAAACATTTTTTGCACTGCCATGTTGTTTCACTTGGTATGTTATGCTTTAAGCACACGCGGCATCTCTTCGTGGGTAGTTTCTTTTTTTCAGTCGAGGGAATATTGTTCAGGGAAATGTGCCCAATGTTTGGCCTGTAGCCGTATCGGGCATTCATTTTGCGACGGTCTGCCACGTATCGGATAATTAGGAAGAGAAAAATTGTATAGCATGTCTTCTGCAATATTCAATCGAAAATTTACTATCGATTGCTTTGTTGGATTAGGCAACTTGAAATATAGGACATATGCATTACAGATAGCTATGTCAACCATATAAAAGAACAGAAGCAACTATGTAATCTAATTGTATACTGCACAATTGTCCGCCGAAAAAAGCGCTTGACGAGTCAGACTCGTCAAAGTTTACAGTGGCCCGTAAAATGAATGACGAGTCAGACTCGTCATTGTATGTCAAAGGGTTAAAGAATGTGATTCTTGCTGAAATTTGAAGGGTCACGAAAAAAAAGGGGGAAATGCCAAGTTTTAACGTTTCTCAGAAAGAAATAATTTATCTTTCTATTATTTTTCAGCGTTTTTAAACGTTAAGTTAGGTATAAATGTTATTAAATGTAAAATTTATCGAGCTATTCTGGCGTAATTAGTTTACATTTTAGCGTGTTATCTCGAATCAAGTTTAATCGATTTCTTTATTGCACTCAATCTTCTCATTTCCGTTGAACTATTGTAATTACTTTTATTCTATTATGTACACACTAGTGAGTTTATACTCGTAAATGAATAAATTACAATTAAAATTAGAATTAAAAAAATATAATGTCCTAACTTTTGGTTGTGTCTCGAATGTCCCAAATTATGGTCGAAGATCAAGAAAACTGTTTTCTCGTAAAGTGAAGTAAAACATTTTTATTTCTCATTTTATTTTGCATCATTTTCAACTTTCAGATATAATTTTATGTAATATGTAACGCAATATATTAATCCGAAAAATGGAAACTGTTCTAACAATACTGTACTCCTCAATCTTTCACGTGTAATTGTAAAACTTACAATTAGAAAAACTTTTGATTCGAAATGCCACATAGCCAGTGATAAAGAGGGCATGCAAGAATGTTAAACGTTGAATTCGACACAAAAAATGTTAAACTTAAAATTCGTTTAAATTGACATCATCCTTTTTTCCCCATACACTCTTTGTTTGTAATAAGTTTAAGCTGTTCCAAGTACGCGTAGGAAAAGAATCCTGTTTCATTTAAAACTTGAACGGATATTTCGAGGTCAAGTAGTGTAACAAATATGCGTCGATTTAATTAATTGATTAATTAAGTAATTTAAGTAATCTGAACGATACTCAACCGAATGTTTTAACGGAAACAGCTTGAGTACATATTTAGGTGAACATTAGGCGATAGACGAGAGCGATATGCAAGATAAACTAGAAACCACTTGGGTCTTTTATCTTTCAATTTCAATTTTCTAATTGCACGTACTTAAGTAATGATGTATTAACACTATTCCTGACTGAATAGTCAAATGACCGTTTTTTAAATTTCGATTAGAATTTCATAGATGCAACGTAATTGAATCGCCTTTAAACTTTAGACCTTTTCTCAAATATACGTATAATATATTATTCAATATTCACTACTTTTTTCATTGTTTATTTTTTGAGACAAAATTTGTAGTCTGCCTTACGTGGGAATGTCGCGATAGGATTAGGTATACTTGAAGTGTCAATAGGAATAGTGTTAATAACAACATGATTATAACTCATACCAGCAGTTTATTATTAAAGGGAGTCTTTTTATTTGAAGACATAATTATAAATATAGATTACTAATACATCGAATGAAAATTGAAAAAAATATGAGCTCCGCAGTTGAGTTTTATATTTCTAAATGAAATAATCTCTTATTTGTAAAATAATACTTTGATACTTTATTATTACTTCTATGTAACACGAGGAAGGGCAATTCTGACCATACTTAGCGAGCTTTGTCATAAGACTAGCAGAACGCAGTGGTCGAAATTCTTACAACCCCGTCCGGGTCCTTCAGTCGCTTTATTCTGTTTCTCGATGTTTTCGAACTTTCTAAAATGCCAGATGTGGCTTAGCTTCTTGGAAGAAGCCCTTGAAGATAGTACGTTAAGAGAAAGTTGGTTTATGGTTAATTTTTGCTTCGTAGAGTATTTCTGTATTCAATTTCTAACAATTTTCATTGACTGTTTTGTAGTGATTGAGAGAGAGAGATAGAGAGAGAGAGAGAGAGATTTCAAAAGGACGAATGGGTAATTAGATTGTTTGTAATGGAGCGAATGATAGGCTGAGTGAGGAAAGAATGAGAGGGAATGAGTGAGAGAGCGAGAGAGAGTGCGTGAACCAGTGTAAGAAAAGGCGAGAGGTATGAGTCAGTAGAGTAAGAGACGCGAATGGAGAACGCAGGCGTTACGAGCGGACAGGTGTGATATAATAAATAAAATTATTTAACCCCTTGATATACAATGACGAATCTGACTCGTCATTTATTTTACGGGCCCCTGTAGACTTTGACGAGTCAGACTCGTCAAGCGCTTTTTTCGGCGGACAATTGTGCAGTATACAATTAGATCACATAGTTGCTTCACTCGTGCGTCGATTCTTGTTTGTTTACAACGTTCGAGATAGTCCAGCCTATCACCTTCTCAACTTCAAGAACAAAAAAGCATCGAACACGTAAGAAGAAACACACTGAAAGTAACATTCAGTTTAGTAGAAGTCTCGCACGGTGAATGAAGACAATATTTGAGTTTAGTAAAGATTATAAATAATCCCTGTAAAATGTATAAGTCGGATGCATTATATGAAAGTGACGATGATGGTACAATTGGTTACTCTAGTGATGATAATGAGATTGACACCAGTCATCGAAGTGTTCATACCCTTGACTATTCAAGTGATAGTTCAAGTGAAGCTAGCCTTGTCCTACAAAATGTTCGTAAACGTGCAAGACCCATATCAAGCAGTGATGATTCTGATTGTAGCAGACGATGGATGGAATTGGACAGAAGAAGAAAATCTGAATGAAAAATCCAAATTTCAAAATAAAATATACTCTTTCTCAGCCTTCACGTAACCGTTCAGTTGAGCGAAATTAAATGGTATTTTTCGGTCGCATCAAGTTCCATTTAATTCGTATGTCAAAGGGTTAATATTAACACTGCCGTCCGGCCCGTTTGTAACCATTTCTTCGCTTGACGCCGGCAGAACTAATCGTGTTACTTCGCTTGTCGCCGGCTGTTTTTGGGGAGATTGGGAAATGATAAATTTCAAGTTTTACTAATCTCATTGGTAGTTCTCACGAGTTTTCAATCAAAATTCAATTCAAAAAATGTACACATGTAAATAAATGTAAAATTTCTTTGTTTTATATATTTGTTTATTTACATTTTCTTTGGTACTTATTTAGTATTTCTCTTTTAAATGATACGAAGCAAAACAATCACCAACATGTAATGCAACTCCACACGACCTGCATATCAAATTTGTTGTTTTTCTTTTCTTGTTTTTGGTACATACAACGCAACTTCTTCGTTTTCGTTTATTGCTTTCGGAAATGAATACTAACTGGTGACGTATATAACTTATTCCATTTAAGTAAATTAGCAACAAAACCCCACAGATCATCAACGGAATGCAAACGATACTAATGTGCTGTCGCCGGCCACTTCTTTGCGCGAAACACCACTGTGGTGTCGCCGGCCGTCGAGCGATACTTTACGAACAACACCACTGTGGTGTCGCCGGACGGCAAAGTGTTAAAAACTACAACAGTTTGGTCTTAACCCTTTTAGTGCCAGGCGAAAAAGAGGTGCCTATGCGAGAATAACTGGCCGAATTTCACAGTTTCACTAGGGTTTGGGAAAATGCTCATAAAATCCAAACAAGAAACAATATTTACATGATTCAGAAAGCAGTATATTAAGGACGAAATAGAGAACAAAACAATGAGACTAGTTTTTCTATATTCATTGAAAGTTATATAAATAACAAAGGTATAAAAGATCATAAAGAAAGTAAAAGTTGAGTTCTCTCTTACAAAACGTATTTGTACATACAAAAAGTCATCTTTTCATCATAATTTTATATAAACCATTTATTACAAAGTATATACTTTGCATTTCCAATGTATTTTGTAACAAGATAAATAACATTACATAATAAAAATAAGAAATAATTCGTAGGTACATGGTACTTATGTTAGATTTCGTTAGCTCCAAGTGATAGGAAAAAGTCGTCGTCTACAAAGAGTTAAAGGGAAAAACTATTTTTTTTAATTCTCTTGTAGTGAAATTAGACCATTTATAACGTATTATAAATTTATTTTGAGATAGAGTTCTCCTGCAATGTAAATAGTAAAGCGCTACAAGGCGCGAGCCGATATATCGGCTCTGGCACTTCTCGCCAGTGCATCAAGAGCCGATATATCGGCCTCCGGCACTAAAAGGGTTAAACTTTTGTCCGCCACTGTGTTTGGACAGAACGAAGCCGCGAAAGGGTGCACGGTTACGTTATAAGTGTTGAATTGAAACAACTAAAAGTCGCGGAGATGCGCTAAAGGCTACGTGTGTTAGGGATGGGCAGCAAGGGTACTTGGATTAAATAAGAATAACTCGAGGTCCGCTTTCTATAAATTCCTCTGACTGACTACTTTATTCTTTACTGGTTGTCCTTACACTCCTAGGGTCGGGGGTCGGTCCGAAAATTACCTGCCCCCGACCGGCACACTTTAAGGTGGGGAGGTACAAATTAAATACTGCTCTTTTCCCAAATCCGACAATAAGGATTACAGTTATAAAGTATACCTATGCGGCAAATATTAAGCGAAAGGCCATAGATATTGGATCTCGCGTACTGCTGTGACAGTGTTTACGGTACCGGCGACAAGCGTTTCCTGCGTGCTATCATAGAACGCGTTGTTTGCACGACGGCCGCTTCTTACGGAGCCAACCATGGCTTTATGCACGTTCGCGGCTGTACAAACCTACGCGCTGAACGTGCACGTACGCACTTCCGCGTTCCCCGTATCCTACCCGGGTGAGCGCGGGTGTCTTCGCGCGATTATCGTCGAAATAAATTCCGCGGGTAACCTATGGTCGCGTTTCTTCCTGTCCCTCTCTCGTCGCATTCTGTTCCCTGCTCATCTATTCGCGTTGGAACAGAATGTGTTAACGGGCGTAATAAATTTCAACAAACATGATGAACGCTTTAACCCTTTGCGGACGGAGCAGTAAAGAAAATAGTTACGTCGCGCGTTTGTGTTATAAAAATTAAAGCTGAATTTAAATAAATTTTTCATAAAATCTAACAGAATCATAAACAAACAAATTTAGGCCAACTTGACTTCTTAGACTAGTATATCCATGCGTATCTTATACGTGTCGTTTACGACAGACAAACGCCAGCCGCAGCGCGAGAGTTGAGCGGATATATCCGACACTCGTTCGCAAAGGGTTAAAAGTTTGTTTGAAAATCCGCATAGTTTGAAGCAAGCAGTATAAAAAAATAACGCAGGCAACAGCTAGTATAATTATATACTTCACGACATTCGCTCAAAACAGCTCTTGACCGGTCAGACTCGTCAAAGTCTACGGTAGTCTATGAAACGAATGACGACCCTAACTCTTCATTGTATGTCAAAGGGTTTCTAACTCAATTCTTCAGAAGACTTCTTTTTGAAACAAATGAACGAACTGGAAATCAATGTACAATTTAACTATCGTTAACCCTTTGCACTCTGCGTCATCTCGGACGTATTGGATGGACGTATTCTCTCGGTTCCTCAAAATCACTATTTTTTTTTTATCTATCTTGGTAATTGTAACATATTTTGATCTGATATCTTGTGCCATTTTAGCAGATAACTTCACAGAAACATGCATTTCTGAAGAGGTTGCGCTGGGATCAGTTGATTCCCCGGGATCACTAATAAATTTTAATGTCCCTTGAGAGGGGACAACGGAATGCAAAGGGTTAAAGTAGAGACTAAATAAAAAGTTATTGAAAAATTGATGCTTTAATCTTTAAGTAAATGAAGATCTCTACTACAATCTATTATGGTATAATTGTTTCTCTAGCTAATGGGACAGCTGCTATTGTTTCTACGATCCTTTCTTCTTTTAACTTAAAAATTCCATTTCTGAAAATGTATCGTTAGAAATTACTCCATAAAGTAGAAATTTTTGTTTTTCATTCTTCTTAATGCTTTTCTTACGTATCTTATAATTTTCAAGAAAAGATCTCCAAAATATTCTAAATTGTTTCTCGCATTGATAGAGTCAATGACACCGCGACAAAATGTCACAGTTTGGTGTACTTAAGTAGAAGTTTTAAAACGAAACATCTTTTACAAGAAATTTCAATTTTTTCACAAAAAACATGCAACGCAAGCATGCGTTCAATTACTTGTCAGAATAATGAATAGTATAACGATAAATTTTCTAATTCCATTCGTTACTACAAGTGTTTCCTTTTTTTACAACATTTATTCTGTCATTTTTCCTTGTTTATGCCTGTACAATTATATCTTCAAGATTGTTTAATATCAGGTATTCTTAAAGATCAAACTGGTAGTCAGTTCACGGTGGTTAATCGGATTGATAATCATAGTTAGAAACTATCAGAGTAATTCGAGGTTCCGCGTTTGGATGTGGAAGCTGGGCAAACTTGTTTGTTCGGCTAAACAATTTACCTACACATTAGCGATTCAAAGGTGGGTGCCTGTTAGCGCCAGCTCCTTCGTCACGAACTGGTCGTGTAACGTGTTAAGGTGTGTAGAACGAGTACGTGATATTGATAAAGTGTTAGACAATACATAAAGTCCGATGGATTAGATTAAGTCTTTCTCGATCACGTTTCGAATTAAATTTCATATGCCGGCGTAGGAGGCCCAATTACTGACACTTTAACGACTAACTGTAACATTATTACGTTATTTTCTTATTTATCGACTAAAAATATACTTTTTCTCTTTTGTTTATTATTATTCAAAGCGTTTACTTCGAGAAATAATTTTTGAGACTTTCAGAATCTTTATTATCTATATAATCGCCGTGAAAATTTGGAAAATTATTAGGTATATCCCCGGGAAGGTTTTTGAAAATTTTTTTGAAAATTAGAATTGGAGTTCTAGGTGCTCCTGAACAAATATGCCAGAAATATTAAAATAACGTTTAATTAGTAATAATAAATAATCTTGAGAACCTTTTTTCTGCAATAATAGTAATTGTTTTGGCAAATTTTACTCATGGAGCTCGAAATCCGTCAAATTGACGGGTCCCGTAAACCTAGTTATCTATAAATTTAATAATACAGACATCTAAATATTAAATAGAAGCAACTGAATAAGTTGTTTGAATCATCATTGTTTATAATTTGTACGATGTTTATATTACTCAAGGAATTATATTAAATGTAACTTTTATAATATATAACTTTTCCTTTATTGCCTTGTTTTCTCTCTTGTTAATAAGAAACTTGTAGTTCTTATTCGAATTTTTTTTATCATTTTATTGTTATAAATGCTGCCTTTTCTTCATATTAATTACACTAGATATCGCATGTCAGATCTTTTTGGGTATGATTTTATAAGATTTATTTGATACTTTAAATAAAACATGTCAGGGTGATAATTAGATAATTAGATCCACTACCCAGGTTCCCAATCTATAAATCTACAGATGGACTTTAGTGATAACTTTTACTTGCAATTATTTTTATATACTGGCTACAAAAATTATTTGTACATCACAATTTTTATTATCACATTATCTATAAATTAATGAGAATTAAGTATATTAAATCCTTTAGCATTAATTGGTATTCTCTGTAGCCACTGTAGGAAATATCATAGCAAAAGTTTTTAAAACTTATTCATTTTAATACAACTATATCACAGTATTTTATCAGTGGTGTATCAGTATTAATGAAATTGAAATGACTGAAAATTATATTGTGAAGCATCTATCTTCAATTCGTTTTCTTTATCTTATTGAATGTAGGATTAGATCATACATGGTGTTTATAAAACGTGTTTTCCACCCATATCTAGTAGGAGATCGTAAAAGGCTGTTACGACTTAAAAGCTTAAGCAACAATGTCGTAGAGATTCCATGAGTATTAAGAAAGTAATTTTTCAGTTTCCTAAGTTACTGAATTTCAAGCATTGTAAGTAATTGAAAATGCATTATAAGTATGAGACGACCCTTCATTATAAGGCATAAAACTGTGTTAATCGTCCCATTTTGCTTTTTTTGTGTAATCTTTCTGACTACATATGTTAAAAAAGACAGCTAAATGCTACATTTCGCTAAATTGAATATAGCTAAATTCCGTTGATAAGAGCAGGGACTTTAATACTGGCATGATTTTTATACCAGTATCATGTCAAAAAAGCTATATCAGAATCGAAATCCCTCGTGATACCGAAATAAATCCGTTTGGATAACAGAAGTCATTACACTGACGATACGCTAACGAATATTCAAGCTTTTATTGTGTTACGTAATTGGATGGCCTTTCTTAATATAGTATAACATGTACAATACCGTAATTATATAATAATATAATATGTACATATGTCAGTATCTACAGATAGGTTCCGATTAATGTGAGTTCCAGTGGTACGATATTCAGTTCAGTACGAATTATAAAATGGTACAAGTCGCGTTTAACGCGAACTTAAAATTCGATTGATACGAGAAGACTGCGGCAGTGATACTTAAAAGTGCAGTCTACACTGCTAAAACATTTTAAAAAACAATAAATATATTTTTACCATCGCAATTTAATAAACATATGAAAGTGTGTAATTTAAGAGTTTTTATTAGAACAAATCAGCGTATTTCAAGTATTATAATAGTCCCAATTCAAATAATGCGACCAGTTCCTATGATTTATTATTCGTATTAATCGGAATCCACCTGTATAATGTAATATAATATATAATATACATAATACCGGTATTTTCCATTTCGGTGTAAGTCCTTGGACAAGTGAGAGGGTTCATATACACTCGGAGAGTTCTGCTCGTGAATTAAAAGGTGCGTCGAGAGTGCACCGCATATCCATCCTACGCGCCTCCGTCTTTCGTTTCCCCCACTCCTCCTTTCTCTTCTTCTCCCTCCACCACCCACGGCTCGACGAATGGATCATGCGTGCGTGCAATCCGCCGTGCATTCCAGTAAAGTCCCTGATCTCCTGCCCTTGCGGTTTAGCATTCTCGTTAAGCCGCGCTGGAATGCCTCTTACGCGTTCGCGAATAAATCGACGGTTTTATGAATAAAACCCCGACGGCAAATTGCTGGCGGGAACAGCGACGGCGGACGATTAGATCGTAATCGATTCGATTCGCGGAACAACCTGTTCTTAATTGCAAAGTAATTCTCACTTAACGACACTTCGATACGAGAAATTTATTATCGCTGGGAACGTTGGACCTCGTTCGCGAGCGTAGATTCGTGGCAATGGCTGCGCGTGCGCGAAAGTCGAATAGGTAGTGACGCGCATGCTCAACTGTAAATATTGAAGCGGTACGCGTATCTCGTGAAACTGTAAGGGGTCGCGCAAGTGATAGGATTATAAGAGAAAAATTGCTGGAAATCACTGAATCACAAACTGTATTTTAAAATTGAAGTGCATATAGCTTGAAGGCTTAACTAATTCTACTCGCGATTTTTGCTCTAACCTGACGAAAGCAATTAAAAAGAGATTCAACTCTAATGCGTCCAAGCTAGGGTAGATTCCCAAATTTTCAGAACACTCGAAAACTTTGAACAAACAGAGAGAGTGTCATTTTTCCAAAGTGTTCTAGCCGAAATGCGTATGCGTTTGCACTCGACGAGAGGTAGCAATAATGCTGCAACCTATCTTAAGAGCTGACTTGTATGCTAAAATGAATCGAAGAACATGGCAGCGTCTTAATGACCGTTGTGTTTAGCGTTCGATGCATACTTATGAGTTAATGATTGCTGTTTCGTAATGAGCTATGTAACCAGGTACATTACGTTGTTTGGAAGGTTCTTGACATCCAAATTCATTTATTAAACGACGCGTTTAATAAATGAATTTTATATAAACTTTTAAATATAATTAGAAGTTAATTTATATTTACATTCTGATATACTAAATTATACCGTAATGAAGGTATATATTTTAAATATTTTCAATACCAATTTTTCCAGTTATGCAGTTACATCCTTTCTACTGAAAGGGTTAAAACGCATAGCCTTGTTTTAATTAACCCTTAAATGTATATCGTGGTAATACTACAACATACCATTCAAACGGCTTCAAAGTGATACATTTTATCGAGTGTCAATACATTTTTTTCTTTCAAGACTGTCAAATGTGAACTTCACATTTACAAATCGAAGGTTATAGAAAATCTGAAGTAGGTGTAAACTGCATTGTTATTTTGCTGTGTAATTATTTGATTTTCAAAGGTAAGTACATACAAAAATAGTTTTTATGTGCGCTAATATATTTTCTTCAGTACAGTTATTTTGTTTTGAGATAATGCATTTGTATCTTTATCAGTGTTATTTTCTAGTAAATACATAATGTATATCTACTATAAAAAAATTATACAAAAATTTTCTCTTTATTTTTCCCTGCATTAGCGTGTACATGTCTGCATAATATATTTTTTGTGTAAGAAAAAATCACACATTTAAGGGTTAATGTCCAGCATTCGTGTCTAAGACTACTGGCGAGGAGTTTTAGTCTTTTATTTCATTTCTTGATTTCTCCGTTTTGCCATAACGCGGCGGCGGAAGATGAACGAGAAGAGACAGGAAGATGCCGTGGTGGGAAAACCGCATTCCTCCCGTAGCTCTAATTACCCAGCTTCTGCAGTTTCGAATGACATAAGAGATGTACTGGTTCTCGTTCTTGAGACACTAACCGCGATATTGCGCATCGCCTCGTTAAACTGTGCGCATTGGTACCGAGCAACTACGAACCAAACGACTGCTCGAGAAGCTGGCAAACGTTCGTGAATTACTTGCACGACCGGTAAACACATTACGTTTCGTTTGATTAGTTGAGTTACTTGAACTTAAGTCGTTCGAATTCGAGCAACCTGATTCCAAATCGCGCATACCTAAGATGGCGTAAAAAAGAGATTGTACAGTTTTGCACCCTTAATCCTTCGAGCGTTATGAAGGTGTATATGGGTTCTCACACAACCATTGCTTGAGAAGCTGGCAAACGTTCCTGAATTACTTGCACGACCGTT
>JAOPTO010000209.1:0-25478 GCA_033822845.1 Tetrapedia diversipes | reverse complement strand
CTTTAAAAGATCGGTAAAACGGAGTAATAGGGATGAGATGAGGTGAGGAAAATTTGGAGTTCAAGGAGTACGAGTGACTTACGGATAAAAGAACATGGATGAATTATTAGTAAACGGCAAAATATTTGGAAAGAGATGAAGTTTTGTTCTAGTTCTTTTAAAGATCGATAAAACGGAGTAGTAGGGATGAGATGAGATGAGGAAAATTTGGAGTTCAAGGAGTACGAGTGACTTACGGATAAAAGGACATGGATGAATTATTAGTAAACGGCAAAATATTTGGAAAGAGATGAAGTTTCGTTCTAGTTCTTTTAAAGATCGGTAAAACGGAGTAATAGGGATGAGATGAGATGAGGAAAATTTGGAGTTCAAGGAGTACAAGTGACGTACGGATAAAAGGACATGGATGAATTATTAGTAAACGGCAAAATATTTGGGACGAGATGACTATTGAGAGGATGACTAGTGCGATAAGCAGGCTTGTTGAGTAGATGCGAGTATGATAGCCAGGTGTATAATAATAACATCACTAACATCCACGCCCAGCAGCCCCCAAAATAGCTACCACCTTACACAACTAACTAAACGCTTTCGCTTCGGCAGTCCAGTCCGTCGAAATGCCGTCACTGCACGGAAGCACATGCCAAAAATGTGCACAGTGCGTGTGGTTTTTGTGTACACGTTTTTCTAAGTCTTAAATAACAGTTGCGCTTAATAAAACAATCTTTGCTCCAATATAACAAGTATAGTTTACAGTTTTACTATGAAAGGATTTATACAAAATTATATTGATTATTCTAATAACGTTAGATCAATTACAATTTACATATTTTTTGGCACTTATATATTTACAAGATGCAGGCTTATTGAGTAGATACGAGTATGATAGCCAAGCATACAACAGTTTTCTGTAGCAAGTACAGCGACCTTGAAGGATTCGTTAATTCCGAACAGACAGCAATCAGACGGCGGAAGGATTGTTAACGTCATCCCGATAAACGTCGCCTTTTGCAGTACGTGGAACACGGTTTAACGACAGATCTCTTCCCCCCCCTTTCGGGCACAATCGACGTTGAACATTTCGATCCCGGAACGTCATCGCGAACGATCGAACGGCCATGAATCAGCGGCCTCGAACGAATCGGTTCATCCCCTAGCATCGGTCCGCCGCGAAAAAGCGGCGGGCATCCAGTGACCGCGCGCGCTGCCGCGCAAAAATGTACTCTCCGTGATTTTCCTTCGAAGTCGGTACACGGGGTCGGTGATCGCGAGGAGAATGCAACAGGGACGCAGGTTGAACGGCTGCGAAATGCATTGGCTATCGGGGTCCAAGAGGGAACGAGAGAGGCAGAGGGAGAAAGAGAGAGAGAGATAGTGACGAAGAGGGAGACAGGGAGAACGACGGAGGGAGGGGGATGGTAGAGGAGGGTAAGAGAGAAAAAAGAAGCCGAGAACGGGGGTAGGGAGGGCTGCGAGACGGAGAGGGAGAAGGAGAGAGACCGGCTTTTATAATGGCGCGGCAGTTATACCGGTAAGCGAGTAAATGCATCAACGTGCTGCAAGCCGAGAGGCACCCGAGAAAGAGAAATAGACAACTCTCCGGCCACGCAGTGTATGTGTACGTACGGTGGAAAAAGAACGGGCCACATGGCCGTGGAGGGATGGGGGCGGGGGGAGAGATCGGTGAAAAGGGACAGAACGAGGCTCCTCGGGGTGTGGGCGGATTGCACGCGTCTCTCGGTAATGGATCCCATCGATCATCCCTCCGCGGGTAGATGGTTTCTCCTCCTTTCTGCTCTCTCGCGGATCGTCCATTAGTCAATTTCGTCGATTACCGTGGCGACTTCGTCGAATCACCGGACGACCCGAAAATAGCCGGAGCGAGGGACGGGGGGGAGGGACGCCGCTGCGACGCCGGGAAGCGGTTTCGTGGAGCACGGTGTCTTTCTTGGATCTTCAACGTTTGTATCGTTGGAACGTCGGGAATGCTGCCTTCGGGGATTCGTGCGACGGGGAGTCAGGTAGCCGCTGATGGGGTTGGAGGTTGCTCTGGAGGTGAAATTTCGTTTTGTTGGATTAGGTGTGCAAATCAATTCGGTACCTTAGCGTTTAACGTTTTGTAACTTCGGTACAAATTAACCCTTTATCTGACAAGCATTGAAATTTCAAATAAACAAATTTGGGAGCTATCCAGGTTAAGTATGTATGCCCTTTCTAAGAGAGTGAAGAGCTGAAAAAACTTTATTAGCATAATTTTGCAATGGGCATAAATAATTAAGGCATGTTGCTCTTTCACATGCAAGCTGCTAAAAAACACATGTTGCTTGAGGTCAACATTACCAGATAAAGGGTTAAAATACCTTTCCTGCACTATGATTGGTGATTTGAAAGTAACAACATTGTACTTTAAGAAACGTTAAAAGTAGAACTACCAGGACAGTCAAAATGACGGATTAATGATTATTCATAGCAACCTTATAAATTCATTTTACCAAGCTTCCAAAATTTACTATGATGTTCTGCAGAAGGTATAAATAAAGATTTGTTTCCTGTGTATTCGACATTTTTTTATGCAATTTTCAATTTGATCTGTTACATGCAAATAAGATACTGGAATCGTCGGTAATTCCAGTGTTAAAACAATCAACAACTCGGCATAATTTCACCTAATAACAGTAAACAATTTGGTGTTCGACAAGGAGTATTTGAGGCACTGCATTCTTTTTTCTTTGAAACAAAGAAAAATGCTCCTGAAGCTAAAGAAATGGTTTGTTCCGTTTTTGGTAATGAATGATGCTGTGACGTATAAAACGTGCCAAAAGTGGTATTAAAGATTTCGAAACGTACATTTTAAAGACTTTTTAATTTCTCGTCATTAGTTCATAATGTTAGTAATAAAACAATATTCCTTTGAATAAAATTTTTCACTAATATCTTATACAATATTTACTTATAGGTTATTCACGCAATAAATTCTATAGATCAAATATTTAAACGACTGAAAATTTTTACTTTTTCTGCTACATAACCATAAAAATATTATATGAAACTGACTGATTGATTCATCATCGCAGAGCCTAAACTACTGAAGCTGAACCACGAGTTCTTTTTATGACGTAGGCACCCGCTAATGAACTGCTTTTGGATATTCCACCCCCAAGGGAGTAAAATAAGGGTTAACAGTTTGTTTGAAAATCCATCGATTTTGAAGCAAGCACTATGAAAATTGGTGTTTAGCTTTTTGTTTAGAAATAAAGAAATACGTGTTTCAACGTTTATGGAAAATCAACCCCCAAGGGAGTAAAATAAGGGATGAAAGTTTGTTTGAAAATCCGCATAGTTTGAAGCAAGCACTATGAAAACTGATATTTAGCTTTTTGGTTAGAAATAAAGAAATACGTGTTTCAACGTTTATGGAAACTCAACCCCCAAGGGAGTAAAATAAGGGTTAACAGTTTGTTTGAAAATCCATCGATTTTGAAGCAATCACTATGAAAATTGGTGTTTAGCTTTTTGTTTAGAAATACAGAAATACGTGTTTCAACGCTTTTGGAAACTCAACCCCCAAGGGAGTAAAATAAGGGATGAAAGTTTGTTTGAAAATCCGCATAGTTTGAAGCAAGCACTATGAAAACTAGTATTTAGCTTTTTGGTTAGAAATAAAGAAATACGTGTTTCAACGTTTATTGGAAAATCAACTCCCAAGGGGGTAAAATAAGGATTAACCCTTTGCGGACGGAGCAGTAAAGAAAATAGTTACGTCGCGCATTTGTGTTATAAAAACTAAAGCTGTATTTAAATAAGTCTTTCATAAAATCTAACAAAATCATAAACAGACAAATTTAGGCCAACTTGACTTCTTAGGCTAGTATATCTATGCGTATCTTATACGTGTCGTTTACGACAGACAAACGCCAACCGCAGCGTGAGAGTTGGGCGGATATATCCGACACTCGTCCGCAAAGGGTTAAAAGTTTGTTTGAAAATCCGCACAGTTTGAAGCAAGCAGTATAAAAAAAATAACGCAGGCAACAGCTAGTATAATTATATACTTCACGACATTCGCTCAAAACAGCTCTTGACCGGTCAGACTCGTCAAAGTCTACGGTAGTCTATGAAACGAATGACGACCCTAACTCTTCATTGTATGTCAAGGGGTTAACGACACCGAAGCTTCTCAGAAATGGCGCGTGTCCGCAACACGTTTCTGACAATGTAATAAAGGGCCCGGTAAACTCTTTATACGGGACACGAAATCGCGATGCGCAACGTTTCCGAAGTGGCTCGCCGAGAAATCGGAACAATTAATCGGTTCCAGGGGGCTTGAAATTCCATCGAGGATATCCCGATGCCCTTCACGTTGCATTTTATCTTTTTTTTTTTTTGGAGAACTTATTGTCCGGTCGATTTATGAGCGGCTGTTTGCCTCGGCGCGAGCGAAACCGTCCGTTTCACCGTCCACGCGACCGCCTCTTGTTCCACGGAGATGAAAATGGAGTAATGCCGGGAGCGATTCTGTGATTTACCGTGGACCAACAGCCAGAAAGGGATTCAGCGCACGTATTGTTGAATCGCGTGCAGAGAGGCTTTCCTCTTCCTTTTCTTTCTCCTTCTTTTTCCCTTTCTGCAGTTCCTGCGATCTCTGGAAACTTCACTGTGATTTGTACGACCGGTTACCGTTTCCATTTGCATATCCTATCGTGGCTGTTTCGTACATTGTTATCTTCGTTGTCGCGTGACCATCCGATTTAACACTATTCCTACCACAACCGGTCGAATGACCGTTTTAAAAATTTCGATTAGAATTTCATATATATAGGAAATGTTCTATAAAATGTAGAACGGAAGATGGAATTCAGGTGTGAAAAATAAAAGTGAAGCGGTTAAAACTTAATAACAATATATTTAAAACAATTTAACAAAACAACTTAAACGACTTTACAACTTAGCAACTTTAACACTCTTTCTACGCTCACAACCAAACCTTTCTTCTACGTTAGTCAAAAGCTTTCTGCCTTCACCGTCCAATACTTTCTGCCTCGCGCTCGCATTTTCCCCGTCATATATTCTTCCAAACACTCGTTTCCTTTTATTCTAATTGTCAACCTTTCTCACTTTACGCATTTGGTCACGACCACCCAGAATTTCTCAGTCACACTGTTTTCCAAAGTTCTCATCTTTCACGCCTTAGAAACATTCGAGCCCAAACGTTCTGCGTTCGCACGACAATCGCCCAACTCAAGTACTCTTCAGACTTTCCCAAACTCGCATCCGCTCGATCGCATTCCTACATATATATAACGTAATTGAATCGTCTTTAAACTTCAGACTTTTCCTCAAATATACGTATAATATATTATTCAATATTCACTTCTTTTTTCATTGTTTATTTTCTGAGAAATATTTGTGGTCTGTCTTTCGATTAGAATTTCACATATACAACGTAATTGAATCGCCTTTAAACTTTAGACTTTTCCTCAAATATACGTATCATACATTTTTCAATATTCACTTTTTTTTTCATTGCTTATTTTCTGAGAAAAATTTGTAGTCTGCCTTACGTGGGAATGTCACGGTAGGAATAGGTATACGTGAAGTGTCGGTAGGAATAGTGTTAATAGCCTGATGCGAAATAATTCCGGTAGTCGTCTTCTCTGTTTCGAGAAACGTAATTCTTACAATAGACACATGTGGAGCCAAGCGTGGTCTTCTTCCCCGAAATCCAAATGATGCCAAAAGCGGATGGAAGCGTCTTCCATTTCCACAACTTTTGTAATGGCAAAGTTAGGCAAGTCACACATCGCCACTAACATCTGGCAGGTCTAAGCAGATATAGGCGAAAGCTGAAGGCTACGACTTAACTAAACTAAATGAAGTTTAATATACGTGAATCATAGTAAATATTTCGAAGTTGAAAATTTTTGAAGTTGGTATCATTAAACGACTAACGGTCATCTTTCGAGTGCAAAGGGTTAATACTCTATCGCACTGTAATAAAAAAAAAAGAATACAGAAAAGCTTATATTCAAAGCGTAAAAAATCGCTGAAACTTAAAAGATATTTTGTCGCCAAAAAAATTGCTCCACGCAGGACACATCATGCTCTGCACACACACATAAAGTTTCATTGAAATCAGAATTTCAGAAGTAGATGAATTTCCTTACAATACAGTGTACGAATACTTTTTGGAGTCACTGTATATATGAATTTGTACAATGTGACCTTACTTCAGATATTTCCAAACAAACACCTGGTGTTTCACCGCCATTTTGGTATATGCACTGCTCGAAGTCAGCTTACTTGAACTCGAACACCGCTTCGAGTCGAGTAACTTGACTCGTGTGAGCGCAGAGTTGACTAATCTGAACGAGGCTTTAGTTACTGATGTGATTGCAGTGAGGACGCTGGGCGTAGCGGCGACGAAATGAAGCATGCAGCATGCGTGGTAGCGGTGTCACGGCTGCGCGGTCCTGCCTTCAACCTCTGGTGTCCGCCAGCCGCTACCTCGCTGTTCAAGCCCTTCCTGGTGATCCTCTTTACTTCGTCGTTGAGGTGAGTACAGTAGTCGCTAGAGATTCTTATTTCACACGCTGAACTATTTTTAGTACCTTTTTGGTTAGTAGCTGGGACTTTTTTTACCGCCCTCGCCCTCTTAGTGCTCACAAAAGCACTACAAAAAATCAAAACGACGTATAGGGAAATAAGTTAAAACATTGTATTTATTTGTGAAGTAGAAGTTTAAATTCAACATTCTCCAAGGTTATTTTTCTTGTTTTTTTTTTTTTTTTTTTTATTGACTAATTATCAATTGAGCAATGAACATCACTAAGTTAACGTAAATAAATGAATTGTTGAAAAATAAAATTGTATCTCATGTGAAAATTAAAACACTATGTTCATTTTTGAAGTAGAACTTTAATTTCAATATATTGCAAGGTTATTTTTCTTGCTTTTCTATTAACTAATTATCAATTGAGTAATAAAGATCTCTAAGTTAACGTAAATAAATGAATTGTTGAAAAATAAAATTGTATCTCATGTGAAAATTAAAACACTATGTTCATTTTTGAAGTAGAACTTTAATTGTAATATATTGCAAGGTTATTTTTTTTTTTTTTTTATTGACTAATTATCAATTGAGCAATGAACATCACTAAGTTAACGTAAATAAATGAATTGTTGAAAAATAAAATTGTATCTCATGTGAAAATTAAAACACTATGTTCATTTTTGAAGTAGAACTTTAATTGTAATATATTGCAAGGTTATTTTTCTTGCTTTCCTATTAACTAATTATCAATTGAGTAATAAAGATCACTAAGTTAACATAAATAAATGAATCGTTGAAAAATAAAATTGTATCTCATGTGAAAATTAAAACACTATGTTCATTTTTGAAGTAGAACTTTAATTTCAATATATTGCAAGGTTATTTTTCTTGCTTTTCTATTAACTAATTATCAATTGAGTAATAAAGATCACTAAGTTAACATAAATAAACGAACAGTTGAAAAATAAAATTATATCTCATGTGAAAAGGGGATGAATAAGGGGAAAGGTTGGGCAGAGGTAGTGGATGACCTTTGTTGCCTCCCCGACATTCCAGATCCAATCTTTCCGGCTCTGCATTATACGATCAATCCCCGTATAACACGGTAGTTACGTTCCAAAATAAAGTGTCGTGTTATCAGATCACTAAGTGTTATGAAAACACGAAACAGAGGTATTCATCAAGAATTAATAGAACTACTACATATATTGAATTTACTATACATATTTATGTAATTTCTAAAATAAGTATTCTTATAATTCGTCTCTTCGTTGTTATTTTTCATCAACAAACATCGGCCACTGCCCGATTATTTGACCGTGCTTGATCGAAATCGCGCTGCCAAGGATGTCATGTTTCAGCGAGGGTTTCCGCAATTTTGTAACCGTGTTATACGTATGGGTTACCTGCACTTTATCAGAACTCGCGAACCGTGGTGTCGAGGACACGCTCGAATTTTCTAATCGCGAAACAGCGGCGCGCGTGGGCGCGCGAGCGAGGGAATAACTGATGCGAGAGGAACCGGTGTATAGTGCAGTCGATATATTAAGGCGTGCGAAGGTACATGCACCTGCCTTGTCCTCCCTAAGAGTCATTTACAACCGACGGGGCCGCGGGAGCGAAGAGGAACGCCCGGTACTAGAATGGCTAATTGAAAAAAGTTCCTCACTCGGTTAGTTTGTAGCGCGGCACCGGTGCTGTATAGGGTGGCTCAGAACTGCGGGCCGGTTCACCCCTTGACGGGGTTGGGTAAGCAATCAGTGAGAGGATATAGATCTATAATATATCGTATATCAATATATTATGTCAAGAATATATTTATTGAGAAATTTTATTGTTTGATATTAAATTTATTAATTAATAACGAGACAGACGAAATATTAAAATATTTATAAATTAATGGTATAAGAGTATACTTATTATCTTAGATATTTATTATATTAAGAATATATTTATTGAGAAATTTGATTGTTTAATATTAAATTTATTAATATTTATTTATATTATTAAAAAAGACAGATGAAATATTAAAATATTTATAAATTAATGGTATAAGAGTATATTAATTATCTTAGATATTTATTATATTAAGAATATATTTATTGAGAAATTTTACTGTTTAATATTAAATTTATTAATATTTATTTATTTTATTAAAAAAGACAGATGAAGTATTAAAATATTTATAAATTAATGGTATAAGAGTATAAATTTTTATTTGAATACTATAACCTTCTATCCTAATTTACTTAAATATTTATTATATTTGGAATATATTTATTGAGAAATTTTATTGTTTGATATTAAATTTATTAATTAATAAGGAGACAGACAATAGGATAGCATATATGAGTTATCTGTAATTTCAAGGTGACGTATGTAGAATTTTCCAGTTTTAATGAATGAAATGGTAATATTACGGTTCTAGAATAAGGGGATCGTTTAAAAGGTAAAACGATATTATCTTTGTTGGCTAGCCAAGAAAACAGATAAAATACTGCGGACAAAATGATAGAACAGATATGAAAAAGGGTTAAATGAGTGTTGATTTTTCAGAACAAAAGGTAGTAACGAACCCTCTGATTTAAATTCATCTACATTCTCACACTCCAAATCAGAACTCACAAATATACCATAGATCAGAAGCACGTAGCCGCGTCCGTTTACGTGTTTCGTGGAAGGTCGTCGAGCGGTCGATCGACCCCTATCCTTACCCCTGAAACACCCTGTATATACCCCTTCGCGTTGCGCCTCTAAAATTGTTGCTCGCGGCGGTGCCGTAGAATTTTAAACAGAAGAGTCGAACATGTGTACGAGGTGAGATGCAAACGACTCGCGAAAGGCGAGCGAAGCCCATCGCGGGGAGCAACGTCCACGCTCGAGCGGCTAGCGCGATTCCCAAGCAACAATGTTCTCGCATGGTTGTTCGCGTTAACGAGACGTCGAGACGGTCGAGTTGGCCTCGGCGTGTTTCGCCGCGTTCGCGCCTGGTTTAATGCGTTTTTCGTGGTAGAACGCGTGCCCTCATACATTTTTCAGACGCGCCCGTGAAAAATGAATGATCTCGTTCAGAGGTGGCCGTTTACAGGAATGGCCGATTCGAATGGAAGCGATTTATCATCGTTCCAACGTTCAGTCGAGGCTCGCAATTAACACTAGATTTACGGACATTTCCTTGTACATCTATGTTAGGTTTTATGGGGCGAAGGAATAAACCACTAGACGATATATATATTTTACTGTTTATTAATATTTAAATGATCTTAATAGATATAATTACATTCTAACGTTCGTACGTGTTAGCGCAGAATCGTTCAAGGCATTCGTGAGGCGAGCTGGCTCACAGAATGCCATGGCATCAAGCATTTCTAGAATGCTGTCAACGGAGGAAAATTTGAATAAAGGCGGCAAAGTTCAGCCAGAGGTGGTAACGAAGAGACGGTTGATATTATAAAGAAATAGGAACAGAGATAAATGTAACGTCGAAGGGGTCAGACGTGTTGTACTACTCTTGAGTTTTTTTTTAATAGTCAGACGCGTAGTCTTATTCTTCAGTTTTTAATTTAATTTTAATATACGCGTCGCGAGCTCTTTGCTGACTAACTTCGGTCGCATATTTCTGGTAGAGAAAGGGAAAACAAAATAAAAACGAAACAAAACAAAGACATCTTACTAACTATCGATATCGACGGCTATGATCGATACTCTATCAATCTATTTCTAATATATTAGGTTGTCCGGAAAGTAGGTGCCGATTTTTGATAAGTGGCAATACGACAGCTCTAAATATATTAGATACATAATATTTATATTATAATATTATATTTAATATATTAGATGATTGAAAACAAATAATATGTGTACATATCGTAAAAGACAATACTTCAGGCATATTTGAAGGAGAATTTGGGTACGATACGTTAATTTTTGTCAGTTTTATGCACGTTTGAGTATGGAAGAAAACGAAGTGCATAACTGTTTGCTATGAATAATCATCAATCCGTCATTTTGATTGCTCTGGTTATTCCATCACGTTCATTCGGCATTCAATGAATTCTTCGATTTCATTTTTAACTCTTTTCAAGAGATGTCCAATTTTGCAATTTTTTCCTTAACTTTAATTTTAACCGGAAAGTTAAATACTCGATAACTTTTAGTGCTTGCTTCAAAATCGGTGGATTTTCAAACAAACTACATCCCTTATTTTATCCCCTTGGGAGTTGATCTTTTAAAAACGTTGCAACACGTATTTCTTTATTTCTAACCAAAAAGCTAAGTACCAATTATCATAGTGCTTGCTTCAAAATCGGTGGATTTTCAAACAAACCAACATCCCTTATTTTACCCACTTGGGGGTTGATTTTCCAAAAACGTTGAAACACGCATTTCTTTATCTCTAACCAAAAAGCTAAATACCAGTTTTCATAGTGATTGCTTCAGAATCGACGGATTTTCAAACAAACTTTCATCCCTTATTTTATCCCCTTGGGAGTTGATCTTTTAAAAACGTTGCAACACGTATTTCTTTATTTCTAACCAAAAAGCTAAGTACCAATTATCATAGTGCTTGCTTTAAAATTGGCGGATTTTCAAACAAATTTTCATCCCTTATTTTACCCCCTTGGGAGTTGATTTTCCAAAAACGTTGAAACACGTATTTTTTAATTTCTAACCAAAAAGTGAAATACCAGTTTTCATAGTGATTGCTTCAAAATCGGCGGATTTTCATACAATCTTTTAACCCCTATTTAACCTCGTTAGGGGTGGAATATCAAAAAATCCCTCCTTAGTTGGTACCTTCGTCATAAAAGGAGCAATTGTCCAAATTTCATGTTTCTAGCTTCGGTAGTCTAGGCTCTTCGATGATGAATCGGTAAGTCAGTCAGTCAGGACATGTCTTTTTATACATATGTATAGATAGCTCTCAAGCTTAATCGTAACTTATATTTCAGAATTTTCTAAATTCTTTAATTAAAAAACAAACTTTTCACGTCGACACCGGTCATATTTAAAAGTGGCGAATGTGACCGGACATAGGAGTTACTGTGACAAATGTGACGATGTCGAGTCACACTCGACAAAAGAGTGCAAAGGGTTAAGACATAAAGGAAGACACGGTTCTCCCCCGATTCACAGCATGACTAACGCCCTGGCGCATAAATAATCCCGTGTTAATTTCATTTTCTTGCCCGCGTGTTCCCCTTTATCGAGCTCGTCTTATCGTAGACGCAACAAAAGTTGCTCCGTTTCCGACCACTCGATCACGGTTAAATTAAACGCGCTTCTTGTAACGGTATTTGCGCAACTTTATCCGTCGAATTAGCCACGTCGCCGCAGGACCGCGAGAATGAAACGAAGTTTCCTTGGCCGGTTCTTACGGTTTTCATTGATTAAACGGGGCCTGGCCTATGTGGCATGCTTTTTTCCCGATCAAGAAGATCAGACATTTCCTAATGGCGCTTCTGTAACGAGCTGATTAGCACGAGTCCGTGTTTTTCGCGAATACGGAGGAAGCAGCAACCTTGTTTGCGTTCTACCGTCTCCACTTCACGACACTTCCCGTGGGACCATGCGAAAAAGCGATCTTACCGATTCTTTTTTTCTCTTCGCTTTGAGTCATTTAACCGCTTCCTTTCTTTGTACCATAACGCTCCTGCTAATTGGTTTAATTTCCCCTTAATTTAACACGTTGAATGCCAGGCCAGTTTTACAGGGTTTGCCCGTGGCGCCACGATGAATTTTCTATTATACGTTACATATACTGTTGAAATATTATCTACAATAAATAAGTTACAGTGTATAACTATTTTTCGATGTTTTATACTTCATTAATTTCTTCACGCCATTACGTTAACGATGGTAATAATTAAAAATAGATAATTATTGACATTTGTTCATATTATGTTTTTCTACCAATCTGAGCGCGCCGGTCATCGGTGACCCCTGTGGCGCCACTTCCAAATTGAGTGCCGGTCACCGGTCACCCCCATAGCAGTCAACGTGTTAACGCTGAGGTCGAATCTTTCGAGTCTTAAAGAATTTATAAAAGCTATTTGTAATAATTGTGCTTCTATAAAAAAATGTGTTTTGTTGGAAAAAGTGTATTGTTAATTTTTTCTTCAGTTTTAAGGTTTAATGGTTTTATTTATTTTTTTTTTGGCCTACTTCAAATCCAACAACATTTGTCCAAATTACCGTATTACATCGAATATTAGACGCACATTTTTACGTGTTTTTATGCGTCTTATATTCGATGAAGGTGGTTGACGTCTTCTAGATGTAACGAAAGTGAATCAATCAGAAAGTGAAGATGATGGTTTTCCTGACGATGAAAGTGTTTGAATAATAAAATATATTTTATTCTCTAAGTATATACATATTTTTGTTTATTCTAAACTTTATAATAAAAATACTTAACACTAGATTTACGGATATTTCATGTGTATCTATTTCTGATATACATATACTAAAAAATAAGTGTATATCGTACAGAATTTGAAATTGCAGAGCTTAGAGGGAAATAGATTAGGGTATATTTCTATTGCTCCATCAATAAAACTTAGCAAAAATTGCTAGGAATAATAGTAACACCCCATCTTACTGCGACAAGTGTAAACATCCCTTAACCATCGAACATATTTTATTTTTCTGTAAGGGATACGAGACCTCACGAACCCAGGCAAAGGTTCCCAACTCACTAAAAGAAATTTTCAGCAACACAGGAAATGCCAAAAATACCCTCAGTTTCATCCAAAGCAATAGACAACTTTATGAATACATCTAACACCAACAACTAACGGTTTATGTCGCTAATGACCTCGCTGTCGATGCGTCGTTAAGCCCTTAATTAAAAAAAAAAAAAAATAATAACTGTTTTTGCAAATTTTGTTCATCAAATTGACGGGTCCCATAAACCTAGTGTTAATTCAGGTATTTTTTAAAATTTGTGGCCGGTCCCTAAGGACGGCATGGCATTTAACACTAGATTGCCAGAGTGAGTCAATTTGACTGACTTGTGACTTTGTCAAGTTCAATTACCATGTGAAAGGAATAGAATTAAGTGCGTTTGTGCTAAATGTAATAAAAAAATCTGCGGAAAATGTAACTTAAAAACAGCATGTATATGTCAAAATTGTTTTGAACAAACTTTCTTAAAAATAAAGTTTTATTTTTATTTAAAACTTCAATTTTCACGTTCGAGTCAAATTGACTCGTTTCAGGCAAAATAGGTGTATACCCAACATCCGGCAATCTAGTGTTAACGTGTTAATTACATCAGTACAAACCCCCTGTTTACACGCAATCGTACGAAGAACTGAATATCGATCAACCAAAAGGTTAAGGATTAGAACTTCCACGTTGTGTTCGAATATTTTTATAACGTGTCTTGCTCTGCACCCGTTTTAACCGGTTCTGGTCTCGTTTCACGAACAAGACCCCATTCACGATCTTCAAATCGCTTCCCCTATTCTTGCAACGCGTCAGAGCAAACGCGCACAGACACGACACACGATGGAAACAGTTTCAATGGCAAGGTTTCAACCGGCGACGTCGTTTTGCTCGTTCGAGGCTATTGCCTCCTCGCGTCGTTAGACAAACCAACCATCTACACAGCGCGCGCGCGCGCGCGCGGATAAGCCGGCAGCCGTTCTAGCGCACCTTCTCACACGATACCATCTCCCTAATTATAGCCAGGCTCATTTGTAACGACGAATCTGAATTCCCGGTTGCCAAGGAAATTCCTCGTTCTGCCTGCGTGATCCCGCGTTGGCCTGCTATGAAATCAAACGGGGCTGGATTCTAGCCTCGTTACGCCGATCAACTTGAAAGTACACCCCTGCGCATTATATAAATATTTATATATATTTTTAATTATATAAATTTATATAAATATATATGTATATTAAAATAGAATTAATTAAAAATATAAATATATATATATTTGTCAAGTAGACAAAAAAGGTGCCAAATAAAGTATTGCTCAGGTAATAGAGCAGCAGGAACTTGCTTGCGGTGCAAAAAGTATACGTGTGGGAAGTGATTAGTAGAGCAACCATTGATTTGTAAAAACTGTGGTATTGAATAACGAAAAAATTTTATTACAATGCTGTTTTTATGATTATTGTTTTTTTTTTCTTGTTACAAAGATTGAATTTTTATATATGAAACTGAAAGTTCGTTAAGTTACTGATAATACAATGTTTGATTATTTTTCTGATAAAAATAAAAAAATGAAGAAGTTAATATTTTTTAACTATTCTTCCCGTTATATTGCTCAAATTATCTACATTTAATTGATAATTTGAAATTCCGGCAGTTTTTGTCATTATTTGCATTCAAACGCAGAAGGTGTCAAAAGACACCTTTTGGTCAAAATAGGTATACAGAAAATCGTGGTAGAAATAGTGTTAACCGTTTGAGTGCTAAGAAATTTTCTTGTATATATGCTAAAAGTGCGGGATGAAATGTATAGTTATTTTTTTCGGAAAATAATAAAAACAGCAATAATTAACTCTAATTGTTATATAAAAAGTAATCTTTAGCAAATAAAAATTTTTAGATTTATCTCTTCATATTATAGTCATTTTCAGATAAAGTAAAATTTGACATGGTGCGTTTTGTAATCATCAGTGTAACACTTATCTTAAAAAATGAAAATAATTTTTAATTTTTATATTATCAAGGACCATAATTGAATGATATTGATACAAATTGAAATTAATATGAACGCAACCGCTTTCATTATAGTAACAAACAACAGCGCGATCGCGCTTCTCCGTATTTTTGGCAAAACATAAGAGAAGCGCGACAGCGCTTCGCCAAACTCAAACGGTTAACACTATTCCTACCGACACTTCACGTATACTTATTCCTGTCGCGACATTCCCACGTAAGGCAGACTACAAATTTTTCTCAAAAAATAAACAATGAAAAAAGAAGTGAATATTGAAAAATGTATTATACGTATATTGGAGAAAAAGTCTAAAGTTTAAAGGCGATTCAATTATGTTGTATATGAAATTCTAATCGAAATTTTAAAAACGGTCATTTGACCGGTCGTGGTAGGAATAGTGTTAACACATTGACAGCCGGCCCCGCGAAAACGCGGGTTTCTGAGTCGGTCGTTTGAGTAGCTGCTCCACGATGATGTGGATTTTTTTTTAACGTTAAACTGTATATGACGAATATGCAAATAGAATGCACTATTTCACGAAAATATATAATGTTTTAAATATTTGTTTTTGTTATTCAGTGATCAGAAACAAACGAATAAGGCCGGCGCTCAGGCTTTAAATGTCTCAGGTCGCCGGCTGTCAATGTGTTAAGCGCCAACCACTGTACATTATCCCCGTGATTTCTTCAGCGACGAGAAACAAAGAACGGATAAATCAGATTTTTCCATCCTGAACCGCGTGCATATTTGCGAAAGAGGTTCTCTGTTACGAAATACCGATAACAGATACGCGTACGTACGAATTAAAACGTTCCATTCTGAGAGTGCGCCAAGCTTCCTGCCGCCATCGTTCGTGCTTTCTATGCCACGTTTCTCCAACGATCGCGCCGATTCCTATCTGGTCCCGGTTGCATTGGTATCCGATACCAATTTATTGCACTGGGCAGAGAGCGGCAGCCTAATAATTACGCGGATAATTGAAACGGCGATTAGGCGAACGATCTGACCAGGTTTCTCCTCGGATGAAAAAATGCTATACGTCTATTGTTCGTTCGACTGTGCACTCAAGCACTCTCTGTTCATTCCGTGTGGAGGGTTTGGTGGAATTTCTGACGCGGGAATAGTACGATCGACGTTGCCTCGTTCGTTGACTTTTTGTGACCCGATTGAAACGAATGCTGATGTGATTTTTGGAAAATTGAAACGCTCCAAGAAACGTAGAATGTAAGTGATACGAAGGATATAGTTGGAAATAGCTTGTAATATATTGGGTTGTTCGGAAAGTAATTTCATTTTTTCCTAACACAGGGCTTAATTGTATTTTTTCATAGTCAACTTCACATTTAAGCCGCATGGTCATTATATATTTTGACGGCATATATAACAAGGTTGCTTGCGAAAAGTTTCGATTGATTCTACCCAGTAGTTTTCGGTTGGTGCTCTATCAAATGTAAAAAGTAAAAAGCAACATTTTCGGCATATTTTACTCGTTTACTATCGAAAAGGTAAAAATGCTGTTCAAGCAAGGAAAAAATTATCCAATGTGCATGGAGAAGATGTATTAACTGAATGCCAGTGTCAAAACTGGTTTGCAAAATTTCGATCCGGCAATTTTGATGTCGAATATGCACCACATTCTGGAAGGCCAGTTGAGGCTGACGAAGACACAATAAAGGCATTAATCGATGCAAATCGGCGAATAACAACTCGTGAGAACGCTGAGAGATTAAATTTATCGAATGGACAATATGTAATTCAACAAAATATTTATTCACTGTAAGAAAATCGTCTTTCATTTTCATAAAAAAAAAAAAAACGAAATTACTTTCCGAACAACCTAATATCTTACTCGACCGTCGCTAACCGAAACCGTAGCTCCCCCAGCAGCAGCGGTAAAGATATTTTCCGTAAGTGGACAAATATTTACGAGGGTCAGCGTAAATCTCCCGAGAAAGGGGAGGATCCCGCCGGGCGGACATTTTTGTCAATCTCGCGAATCTATCCCGTGGCCATCAGCCGGGACGGAATCGTGAGACGCGCGCCGATAGGATCGACCGTAAATCTGAGCGGACAGGCTGTTCCAGCGGATATTTTATGGTGGCCCGTAGAGATTTGGTGCGGACAAGATCGGCGCCGGAATGCGTCGAGCGACTCGAAATATTCGATACGGGGCGATAAATTGTTCCTCTACCTCGACGCGGTGCATTCCACACCGAACATTTATGAGGGACCTTCTCCTTCGGGGCAACGCTTAAAACGCCTGCAATTGTAATAACGTTTCCGCGTACAGTTCCTCGGACGATGAGTCTCTCTATCTCTCTTTCCTCTCTCACCTCTCTCTTTTCTCCCTCTGACTCTCTCTGTCTGTCTGTCTTTCTCTCCTTTCCTCTCTCTCCCTCCCGCTAACTCTCTCTGTCTGTCTGTCTTTCTCTTCTTTCTTCTCTCTTCCTCCCTCTAACTCTCTCTGTCTGTCTGTCTTTCTCTCCTTTCCTCTCTCTCCCTCCCTCTAACTCTCTCTGTCTGTCTGTCTTTCTCTTCTTTCTTCTCTCTCCCTCCCTCTAACTCTGTCTGTCTGTCTGTCTTTCTCTCCTTTCCTCTCTCTCTCCCTCTCTCTAACTCTCTCTGTCTGTCTGTCTCTCTCTCTTTTCTCTCTCTATCCCTTCCACTCCCCCCACCTTCGTTTCACCCTTTCCCTTTCCGCTTTACGCTGACTGCGGGGAAAATTTATGTTCGACTTAACCCCCGAGAGACGGATGCTTCGCAACCGACAGGATGGGGGTGTTGTGGGGTCATTTTGACCCATAAATGAAATTTCATCGGATATGTTTACGTAATATATGTCTTTGGGAGATGAATTCTATACTGAATTCTTCACGTGTGCGCTGTCGTCCATGAATCATTGGATAGCGGGTATGGTTGGAGTAAAGAAAAGTTTGTGTTGTGTTTATAGAATCTGAGTGTTTTAGATCCGATTATTTGTGATACAAGGAGTGTTAAATTGTATTCTGCTTTTCAGATTCCGTGTGAAGTTTAATATGCAGTAACGAATAAAAGTTGAAGACCAAAGGGTCGAAGAAAATTAATTAATTAATTAACAATTGCAAAATTCTTTCGCTCCTAGTTGTATTAGAAATATAGAAATATCTTTCGCTAATACACCGTGTGTTTGATTTGATAATTTTTGACAGTCAAAGAAAATATTTTCTTCGCACCATTTTTCTTTGCAATAATAATGTTAGTTCATAGAAACGAATACACTTTTGCATCACTGTATCAAAAAAAACGAATCCAATTATGCTCTAAAATTTGTGATTGTACATACTCCTAACTCGATGCGACTCAATTTTATATTTTTCCTCGTTCTAAAATTTAAACGACCGGTCTCAGCTAATTTCTAACTCGTTAACGCATGCACGTTCTCCCTCTAACCCAATAAACAAGTTTGGAATTAGGTATTTTATGGTTTATAGAACCGAACATTCTTTTCGCTTCAGCCTATCCAGCTGATATTTATAGCTGTCTTCGTTTAACTCGATTACGGCTATGAATTCTTAATCGTCCACTTTATCATACGGAAGACACACGCGCGCACTCAAACACTCTTTTCCTTATTCACATTTTTATTATACCGATTTTTCTGTCCAGGCTGTTCGTACACCCGTGAACGATTACGATCCTTTATTGTAGCGGATCTCCAACCGGTTTCCGTGGAGCTGGATGGCTCAGCGTTACATCAGCTAACTTTCTAATCGTCTAAAATAATACAACTTTTTATTGGGTGCATCGGGAATTCTTTCGTTGTAGCCTAACGAGCAGACGTAGGAATTGGGGAACTCGTTACTGGAACAGAATCGTCCTAGGTAGCGGGCAACAAGGATCTATAACCTGCACGTTTATCATGAGGAACAGAGTGGTTCCGGGTTACGATGCTTCCCCTATGCGAACTGGAATAAAGTCGTTAAGCGGTCGTAAAATTATTTTTGTTCTGCTTGGAGTAACAGCGGCATTTATAGGAAGCATTTATTGTTAGCCTTTAAACAATTATCGTAAAGAACTCTTACGCTGACTTTATTAGCTTGTTGTTTCCTTGCGTATAGGCAGTTATGAAATGGCCTTTTAATTACCTTATCGGTTTATCTTTTATATTAGTGACAAGTCGCGTTAAACTTCTTTGCTTCGGTTATGTATTACTTGTGTTGTTAATGTAGGAATGCGATCGAGTGGGTACGATTTTGTAAAAATGTGAAGAGTGGTTCAGTCGAGTAATAGCAGTATGAACGTAGAATGTTTCTAAGGTTCGAAAGATGAGTACTTGAGAAAATGTTGCGACTGAGGAATTTTTGGTGAACGTGACCAAATGCATTGAGTGAGAAAGGTTGACAATTAGAATGGAAGGAAACGAGTGTTTGGAAGAATATATGATGGGGAAAATACGAGCACGCGGCAGAAAGAGTTTGATTGCGAAAGAAGCGAGAACGTTGAAGTTTTGTTAAGTCGAAAAGTCGTTTATACTATTAAACTATTTTTGATATAATCATATACTATCCAAACACTTCACTTGGTTTTAAGTACATCTGAACCCTAACATCTATCTCACTATTATAAATAAAAGTAGAATTTTCCTATATTAAACAGAAGAAAATTGAGGGTTCGAGGTTGGGGTCTTCTTTAGGGTCCCTATAACATTAGATATTCGAATATCTTAAATAGCCTAGCATCCATGTTTTCTGCTTTTATGTTCAGTAGATCTATTGAGTCTCTGATCTCGTTTTACAGTAGCTAAAAAATTCGCGATCCTCTCCCTACAGGTATAGAAATCATTTCCAGAAGGTTAAGAAAATACATTAGAGTTAAGTATTTCAAAATGTTTTATTTAATCACATTATTTAACGTGGTGGCTACACTTGCCTCTGTATTAATCGTATTTCTTTTTTTACACTTATTAAACAGTGCTATACCGTTAACGTAGCAATTTATCTGTTAAATTAAACGATTGCCAAAAATCTTTGATTTGGAGTGACCAATAAATTGAACAGCACACAAAGATCGTTAATGAATCTTTTCTGTCGGAAACCGATCAAATGTTGAACTCATGCATGATTGCTGTATAGTCGTAATCCATGTTAGACATCATTGTTCTTGCTCTGTAAGCAATATATCGAAGCATTTTATGCTAGACCCTTTCTAACTCTTGACTGACGACAAGCTTAGTAGTAGACAAACTCCAGATCGTCATATATTCAAGTGTCAAATTGGGTCTGACAGCTCACAAAAATTCCTGTATGAACGTAAACTAATAATGTCAGAACCACAACAATAGCCTACCAAAAAAACTACACTTCACATACTCAAAAAAAAAAATAAATGACAACTAGAACAGAACCTGAGGAACCTCTTCCAAACCATGGCTAACAATAGTAAAGAACGACTTCTTCAGAAGAAGCATAACTTGCTCCTTGCCAAGACGCAGCCAAGTTAAAATTTCAAGAGTCATAATAGGACATACGAAACTCATTCACCTACACTCCCTTCACAAAAAAGACCCTCCAATCTTCGGAGTATATAAAGTATCCTTGACAGTGATCACATTATCTAGGACTGCAGAAAGTACTCCACAAATCGACTAGAACACAATTTAAAACCCACTCTGAAAGATAACCCGATGAACAACAACACAACAGAGAATCTGTTGCGATATTTAAAACAAACTAAACTGTATAAGAGGCTATAACCTACCTAAAGTCGCTAATAACCCATAAGTGGTTGATGCAACATTAAATAACCAAGTAAAAAAAAAAGACTGTCAGAGTCGACTCTTTCATAAGCCACTGAGGGATTCCGGATAGATATTTTCAGCGTGCAGCTGTAATTCATGCAAATCGTGATAGCAGCAAATTCGTCGACGTTTTGTCTCTCGAACGAGGCGAGGGTCGGTCCTGGACGGGTGTCCGTTCAGCTCGAAAAAGTCACGGGTTACGGTAGGCAGCGAGGTAACGCGAAATGCGATTTGAATATCCGTGGGTGTTCGGGTTGGCTCGTGTTCCTTTTTTCCCTCCTGCCTCTTCCGCGGCGCGATCTCGCGCGCACTCCTGTTACCATCCAATCTGTAATTCATTGGGCCCAGAAGGAACAATGGGCACACGGCTGCGCCGCAGAGTTTTCCATAATTATACGGTGCTTAAGTCGTGATTACCCTGCAACGGTCCACGGTGCAATACCGTCAGCGAGCTGCCAGCCAGTGTACCGATCATCTTTCGCAACAGTAGAAAAGAATTGCTCTTTCTATTCTCCCTCTCTCCTCTGCCTCTCAATCTTATTCTCTCATCTTCTTTCTCGTTCAATTTTTCTCTTCTTCCACTTTCGTTCTCTTTCCCTTTCCTCCCTTTCTCTCTCTACCCTCTTTCTCTCTTTTCTTTCTCTACCCCCTCTTTCTTTTCTCTCTCTATCCTCTCTCTCTTTTCTCTCTCTACCCTCTCTTTCTTTTCTCTCTCTACCCTATCTCTCCTTTCTCTCTCTACCATCTCTCTCCTTTCTCTCTCTACTGTTAAATATATCGAAGAACTTTACTTTGTTACACCTACTCCTGAACCCTATCGTCTCTAAAGATAAATAAATCCTGTAGCATTAATTTAAGAAGCTCTCGTTAAACGGTGTTGCACGCTCGTTGCGTTTGTCGGTTGCCGAGAAGCAAGGAAAAGCGCGCGCGTTATACGCGAACGTTCCTGCATTCCGCTATTCTTTGAAGCGTTAAAACATGTCGGACAGATTCTTACGTTTCCTTATGCACGTTATGCACCAGCCCAGCCCGTGGCGTATGAATATAATTGCCGCCTTTGAAATTCCTCGAATAATGACGGAAACGATCAGGATTCCTTCGGCCAATGATAATGAGGATGCATTAGATAAAGAAACCGGTGGGAAGGAAAAAAAAAGGAACGCTCGCCTTGCCCGAACGATAATTAACCAGCCGATCGGCCTGCAATGCGATTTTATTTCCCGTGCAATAACGCGAGAAATTTATATCGGCGATATATCATATTTTTCATATCGATACACGAAGTATTTTGATTAAGTTCCTTGACGAGACCAAATGAGCCATTTATTATTAGCAGAAACGTACGCGCTATGTGTACACGTATTATTCCTGCGGTATAATTGGAATTGCTCGCGTGTGTGTGGCCAACTTTAATCGAGAACTTACCTCCATCTTGCATTCATTAACACGTTAATAACAGTTCAGGGAAACCCGATGTTTTCCATGGGATCATTTGTATGTAATCGTTTACATGTTTAAATATTGTTTCGTTTTAAGATACCTGTATTGGTTCCGTGGCTGTGTACATTTTTATGTTTTACGTATGTTTTATGTATTAATATTATAATTTTTCGATGCTTCGACAGTTCTGTATTTTGATACAAGCTGCTCGTTTCTTAAATCGATTAAATCGACGAGGACTATTAAGTGAATTTATTTAAAACGTAAAAAGTTGAGCGTGAATCGAGAGTAAGTTAGCACTGCAATTCGAATAAATTCTTGCTATTGCCGGTGAAAGACTCGTATCTTGGTATTCTGATATCTCGGCACTTCGATATTTCAATATTAATGATAGCTATTTGCTTTGGAATTTTCACCCTCTGCATCTAGAATGCTAGTTTAGATACATATATTACTGCTGTACTAGAACATTCATTCTAGTAATTCAAAATTCAAGATCCGAGGGATAAAAGTTGATAAATTCTGTAAATTCTAGGAGCAAATTACTAATGAAACGAGAGTTTCTGCTACATTAAAAATAATTTTAGTTACTATCGCGCTTCAGTTCAATGCAAAAGCTATTGTTCTACCATTCGAAGATTTCATTATTTGGCCATTTTTGTCTCCCTGATAGTTCAAATACGAGAATCCTCACTGCATCGAGAATAATTTCTGAATTCAAAAGTTCCATTATTCGGTCATTTTTGTCTCCCGGTTAGTTCGAATACGAGAATCCTTATCTCAACGAGAATAATTTCTGAATTCAAAAGTTCCATTATTCGGCCATTTTTAACTTCCTATTAGTTCGAATACAAGAATCCTTACTGCATCAAGAATAACTTCTACAGTTTAAAGTTCCATTATTTGGCCATTTTTTCCTCCTGATTAATTCGGATACAAGAATCCTCATTGCATCGAGAATAATTTCTGATCATTCCGAGTTACTATTGCCTTTCAATTCAGTGCAAAAAGAAACGATTGTCCTACTGTTCGAAAACTTTCATTATCCGGCCATATTTATTTTCTTACCAGTTCAAATAGGAGAGTAGTGACAATAATTTCAGTTACTATCGCGGTTCAGTTCAATGAAAAAGGTAGCTATTGTGCTACTATTCGAAAGTTCCATTATTCGGTCATTTTTGCCTTCCTATTAGTTCGAATACAAGAATCCTTACCACATCAAGAATAATTTCTGTATTCAAGTGTTCCATTATTTGGCCATTTTACCTTCCTATTAGTTCGAGTACGAGAACTCTTATCGCACCGAGAATAATTGCTGAATTCAAGAGTTCCATTATTCGGCCATTTTTGACGTCCTATTAGTTCGAATACAAGAATCCTTACTTTTTCAAGAATAATTTCTACAGTTTAAAGTTCCATTATTTAGCCATTTTTTCCTCCTCATTAATTCGAATACAAGAATCCTCACTGCATCGAGAATAATTTCTAAAGTTTAAAGTTCCATTATTTGGCCACTTTTTCCTCCCCATTACGAGAATCCTCACTGCATCGAGAATAATTTCTGAAGTTTAAAGTTCCATTATTTGGCCACTTTTTCCTCCCCATTACGAGAATCCTCACTGCATCGAGAATAATTTCTGAAGTTTAAAGTTCCATTATTTGGCCACTTTTTCCTCCCCATTACGAGAATCCTCACTGCATTGAGAATAATTTCTGTATTCAAGGGTTCCATTATTTGGCCATTTCTGACTTTCTATTAGTTCGAGTACCAGAATCCTTACCGCATCAAGAATAATTTCTGAAGTTTAAAGTTCCATTATTTGGCCACTTTTTCCTCCCCATTACGAGAATCCTCACTGCATCGAGAATAATTTCTGATCGTTCCGAGTTACTATCGTGCTCCACGTAGCGAGGTGTATCGCGCCACTCTGATCACGTTCCGAGACATTCTTTGGCCGACGTATGGCACGACCGGGCATAGTCTGCGAACCACCACGGGACGGTTGTAACGAGTCTGGTATGTGGTACGCTTTCACCGTTTGCAATATTCATACATCCACGCATTGTTATTACGTGCGCGCGCGCGCGCGTGCGCGTTGCAGAATGCCAGCGCGCATGTTGCGACTCGAAGAGATAAAATCGCTGACTGACTGTCAGCCGATGATGACTTTTTCGAAATCCATTCGCATCGCCGGCATCGCTGTCTAAGCGCTAAAACGTGTCCAACCTCTCGATTAAGCGTGCATTCAACGAAGAACGCATTTGAATCGTGACATCCTTCAAGCAGGGATGTTCGAACATTATTAAGCAACGCATTATATCTCAACTGCGAGAGTAGATTTTCCATTTTTCAATGTATCGTACATGACAAGGATTACTTTATTTTTATCTTGTGAGACTTTGTTTGTAGAATATTACTAGATGAAAATGATGCAGCTTTGTTGTTTGTTTTTGTAGGTAAGGATCAATGAAAATTTATTATAGTTTTACAGGACATATAGTATTTAGGATGATACAGTGATATGGTTAATCAATTGAATTAAGCGAATCAAAATCAGTTGTTAATCTTAAAATGATTGAAAATTTTATTTTCGATGTAGGATAATGCAGAAAGCACTGTTCCCGATATAATATAATGAATAATGATAATATTTTGAATATCATGAGAAATCAGTCTTTGTGCTTACTGTTAAGCAATTTTCAATGGTATTAAAATAATATTACAAAAACGTTGGTACTCATGCACTCCCAGTTAAAACTGTGAACTCACCTTCTTATTCTAAGATACATATAAATTGAAAAAAGAAGAATTTGCAATTACTTTATGTTGAACAATTTTTTGTCGAAGAATCTATCAAAACAATGAAAACTGTTTTTAACACTTAGCCAACCGAATGGGGTGATCTCCCATTTTTTCTCCAACAAAGCGCTGCCATTGATTTTATTTACTTTTGCAATTAATTAGTCTTGAACTAGTATTGTTCACAGTTAATCAAATGCATTTTCTGCTTTTCCAAAGCACAATTTTTAATCAATTC